>BPLR01009448.1:0-36139 GCA_021605095.1 Caerostris extrusa | reverse complement strand
ACTGGAGATTTATAAGCTGAAAAAATTACGAAGCGTTTTGTAGATGGCACGAAACATTCCTCTTTTTAGAAAAAGCAAATAAAAGACAAAGAAGATTATTATGTATATCCTTTATTTGATAAAATCATAATTTCATGTGCAGAATAGAAGTTGTACTGCATGTATATGGCAATTAATATACTTATCCATATGTGAAGCAGATGTAGATTTTATAAAGGGCGTTTAAAAATGAAGTAACAGAAAATAATTGGATATGTACAAAGAAAGTGCCCTGAAGAATAATATTTAATTGAGGCTCGTGTTACAGCAGCTAGTATTTCTTATTTAATTAATGTAAAACTTCTGCAGCAGATTCGCTGTTACGGAAATAAAATGATGCGATGTTCAGTGATGCTTTTTTCTGGCGCATTGAACATTGTCAAAAAATAACGGCATCAGACGTAAAAGTTTTTTGTTCTAATGCTCGGCTGGCAAACATTTAAACAATGTGGTTTTTTGGTACAAGGCAAGCGCCAATAATAATTAATATGGCATATATGTTTAAATATCATATACATGGAAAAATTTATAAAAATCTCATAATCACGTTAATCAGAATTTTGATTAATCACTTATTAATTAACGGCTGAATCTGTTCAATGGATGCATTTATTGATCCAAGTTATAGGTATATCTATCATTTAAGTTTCTTAGTTAAAAGGAAACAAAAATTTTTAGGTTATTTAATTTTTATTTAGTATTGTTATTTAGGCAAAAGGTTTAGGATTTTTAACTTTTAAAAATTATTTTTTATTTATAATTTAAATTGTTAAACAAGAAAAGGGTTCTAAAAATGTTTACCTATTGAGATTCTAATTTGTTTATGATTTATCGGACTAAAAATTAACCATGCTTTATTGTACTAACCACTACTTTATTGTAGACTCTTTGAAAATTCAACAAAAGAAAAATTATAAATAATTTATTAATACATTTTTTTTCTAATGAAGGTGGCAAACACTTAGACAGTTGTCTTGGATGCCTTAAGGCAAGCGCTGCACAGACATTACTCATAGCACTATACCCAGGAGGTGCGTGTAGCTTGAAGCGCTAAGCTACGGATGCGGAGTAACAATACTCTCGCATCAGTCGTAAAGTAGATCAAATAAAATCTAAAGCCTAAATTTTTTTAATTGAGGTGGTGTGGTTTGGTTAGCTGGCTGATTTTCTGATTCATATTAACTCTGTTCTAATTCTGAAAACCTTTACATAGACAAAGCCTTATAAATCTGTAGAAGTGAGAATGTTTGTTTCAAAAAATTGCTATGGAACCAAGCACCAACAGTGTACTTACAAAAGTGGCAGTTTCATTGTTAAATGGTGAACAAGTTTCATCTATTTTTCAAAAAAAAATCTGTCTCCTTTAGCTAGTAAATTGTAACACTACACTCTCTTTGGGCGAGGTTTGCCATAAACATTTTTATGAATGTAGAGAGAATTAGTGCATTGGTAGAAGTTTTTCTATTACGATTTCGAATTTTGATAAATTAAATAAATTTTGTTTTTTATTAATATTTCTCGTTATTATTTTGAAGACAGCTACACTTGGTTTGCAGGTAGGAAATTTAAATATATAACATTGCACAAAAAAGCATTTATATTAAAACAGGAATACTTTTCTAAAATTGGAAAAACAAACCAATTCATTATAGCACTGAAAAATTTAGTTTTTGAAAATATACTGATAACATCATGTGAATTTGTTGTACGATTTTTAATAATCATCTATTCTGCATATGGCCGAGCTGCATTAATTTTAATATGCTTTTTATTAGTTTCACCTGTATGTTTGTTTGTAACCGACTCTTTGAGCTCGATTTTGCCCTACTTTAAGTCATCAGATATAATTTGAACGTTGTAGACTTATCAAGGACCGACGACACTAAAATATTTTGATACGTTCATTTTCTCATCATGATTAGGATCGCTAGGATTAGTGATTTTATTTTAATTTATGAAAAGAGCAATTTAGCCCATGTAGAGATGAAAGTAACTAAGACATTCACACCTACGTGGGACAGTGGCACAACGGATAACGCGCCTGACTACGGATCAGAAGATTCCCTGTTCGAATACTGGCTGACTCGACATATTCTCATTTAGCCTTTTCTTTTACTCACCATTAAATTACTGTAAGAACTATAGTTACAGTCCTCCAGTACTGGGACCTCATTTAAATATTATAGTTTTAAAAATACTGACAAACACGCTTTTAGTGAATAAAATTACTGACGAGAAAATTAATGTCACTGTTATAAAAGCGTGGGGTGCTCGATATCAATAGTTCTAAATTTTCACTAGTTTCATTTCGAAAATGCAGAGTTAATTTAAAAATGTCATACAAAGCACCCCACACTTTTAGAACAGTTACATTTTCTCGCCGATTTTTATCGTCAATTATTTTATTCTTATGTTTTTAAACAATTATTTTTTACTTTTAGTTTGATTAACTCTAAAGCGTGTTTTTAGTTTTTAAACAATAATTTATTTTTATACAACAATATCAGTAAAAAAAAAGTCATCTCTCGTACTTTACTTTGAGTCATTCACTTCACTTTCCTTTCCTTTTATTTCTACAATATTAAAATGTGTGTATTCCCATTGAATTATTTACAAAAATTCCTCTAAAAACAATCTCTGGATGGAAATGTGATATTTTTTTGTTTGGAATTTTTCTTTTTATTCATAATTTCATTTGCTTTATTAAATAAAATTTTAAACCCAAATAAGTTTTTTTATCATAAAAACATAAGATAACTTTTATGCTTCTATGACTTTACATTATTTGACAACATTTTTCGTCTTTTTGTTATGAAAAATCTATTTTACCGACAAAAACCGTGCCATCTGTTTAACATTGATTTTTAATAGTCTAATCAAATTAGCTGGAAAAGGTTTAATTAAATATAAAGTAATAAGACATAGTTTCTTTTAAAGAAAATTGAAGCTTTGAAAAGTTGTATTGCTGTTCTAACGCAATGTTGATTATACTTATAGACTTAAAAACTAATATTTTAAAATTTCATATCTTGAAATTAATGTCCGTACGGGTAAGGAAAAAAACTTATACTTAAATTTCATTTAAAATTTAAAAATTTGAATTCTTGTGGGAGAATTTCATATTGCTTCAAAACTGAATTCTTGAGCACAATTGTAACTCAATTGTTTAAATCAGTATATACCTTTAAATATGACTCAGATGCCAAGCGCGAGCTTTCTATCGATATAGATCTTATTCCTGTGATTATGGTTCTAGGATTGCCTGAAGTACTACTAGGTTTACTGCGATCATCGGACAATAGAAATGTTTACATGAAATGCTTTTTTAAATAGAGAGCCTATCTGTTAAAAAGCTATCCGAGAGCTATCTGTTTTAAATAGAGAGCTATTGGAAAAATAGAAAATTTCTATTAACAATTATGTCATTTTTACGGCTTTCTAGTCTATTGTGGTTCATTATTGCACAAATTAATGGTTTTTCAAATGAAACTTATGCGATATAAAAATGGTAGCAAGATATCTCTATACCCCAAATAAATCTTGGAAAATATATCATCCTTATTGCAATTTAATCATTCATTATTTATACAGTCAAGTATATTAATTATACTTCTTTAGCACTTCTGACGACTTGAGACATACTTACTCCCAGATATTAAATAGAATATTACGAGTACCCTTAAACATGATTGAAAATTAGATTTTCAACAACTTGAAATGATACAATTAACGAAACAACGCCGAAATAAGCATTTATTAGTAATAAATAAACATAAAAGCTAATTAAACATATCAAATGTAATATTGGTGTTTTAAAGCAGAAAACTTGAGCACAGCTCGAGCATTTTGATTCACAATATACAAAATGAAATATGTTCATTCGACACATTGAAATGTGTTTAACAAAGATAAATTTATTAATTATAAACAGTATAAATATAAAAATGTTAAGAAGCATATAATACAATAAAATTTAATGACATCATATTTCTCCAAAATCACATTATTTTGTGTAGAACAAGAAAGACAGATAGTATAGATTAATAAAGTACAAAGACAGTAAAAAGTATAGACTACACGTCTATCTCTTTGTTTAATTAATTACTTAAACAGCAACAAAATATGTACCAAAGTTTTAATTCGTTGATATTTTAATTATTACTTATGTGATTAATCATTTGAAAAATGCATTATTTCATTCGTTATATTCATTTCGTTATTATTTTTAGATAATTCGCGTTATTTACTAGCAACTTATGTTATCGAAATGGTTAAAATCAATATAATTTCTAAATTGCACATTTAAATAGAAGTTATTTTATAATGCATATTCTGAACGGCATCCATTTATTAAGATGAATCTTCAATTTTTACAGCTGCATTGGGCTAATATTCATAATCTGTCTTTTTATGTAATGCTGCATGCAATTTGAAAATCAAAATAACGTCTTTGAACAGCAGTTAGCAATAGAAAAAAAATTAGGAAAAACATATTTCCATCATTTATTCAATACATAAGAAAATGTTTTAGAATGATATTGAAATAACAATTAATTCATTTAATCGATTATATTTACGTTCTTTTACAAATTAATCATCTTCATCAGAGTCAGAAGAAAAATACAGCAATGTCATAATCAATGAGCAAATTTGATACTCAATTTTTTCAATCGTTAAAAAATTGGAAATATGTTAATAAAAATGTATTAATTATTATTGCAATTAATATGTTAATGAAATTTATCGAATAATGAACGAATTCATTAATTCTTTCATTATTTCAGGAAATTTATGGATATCAAAATTTATATGTATTTAAAAACGTTATGAATTAACATTCATAACTTCAACAGAAGTATACAATTCGGATGATTTGATGATGACAGCTGTAAAATATTTGGTTTTCAGTTATGATATAGATAAGCAAAAACATTTGAGACAATTTTTTAAAAAATTCATAGGAATTGAAAGAAATAATTTCATTATGTTTATTTTATGATAAATTAATGCAAAATTTTTATTACTGCAAAAGATCAACATTACTTTTATCTTCAGTTCATAACTCAAACAAATTTATACAACTCCCACGTTTCCATTGGGTAATTTTACAAAAACTCTCACTATTAATAATACAAGATACTGTAGATATGTGATTTCAAGTTGACAGACGTAATACCAAAAAGAAAAAAAAAAAAATACGAGGAAAATAAAAAATTTGAAAATAAATGTTCCCTATCATATTCCTTCAGTACTATAATAACACTTAATTCGTTTAAATTTGGGAAAAAAAAATACAACAACATTTACTTTTCCAATCTTCATCATGTGGTAAATATTATTGGCCATGAGGATGTTCTTCTATCAGTTGGTTATCTGGGTTTTGTGGATTTTGAGGTGGATGTGGATACGGAGCCAGCATGTCAACATGATTATACGGAAAAGCCGTGTTAGGAGAAGATGCAATGCTTCAACTATATTCACCATGTGGTAAACATTATTCGTGATGAGGATGATCTTCCACCAGTTGGTTATCTGGATTTTGAGGTTGATTTGGATATGGAGCTAGGATGTCAACATGATTGTGCGGAAAAGGGTCAGGTGGAAGGCGTATTGCATCAATTATATCCATAAGGCCTTCCCATCCCACCATTAGACCTAGAGCTCCTTCCATCACTTGCACTGAAAGGTATGGCAGATTGGCTAGATCGCACAAAATGCCGATGCTCACAGTTACATGAGCTATTCCTCGTAAGCCTACCCTAAGGCGTCTACGAAATTCTATATTCATCTGAAAATGAAGATTGTATTCATTTGCATTAATTTATGTATGACAAACTTATATTCTTAGATAGAATTAGGAGGAGAAAAAATTGAGGTAGACTAAGTTAAGTGTGATTTTTTATTCCAAACTTTTTTCAGCCGTTTTAAATTTATTACTATTACCGTTGGGGTACTCAGTCGAGACATTCCAAAACAGTGCTCAACATAAAATAGTATTTCTTTCACTGTTTTTTTATTTACGTATTTTATAAAACATTTTAAATTCTAATTACATAAAAATACCAAAAATGTTGAAATTAATGATTTTATTTAAATGGGAAATTACACTATTAAATAATTATTAACATTCTTTTATTATATTAATTAAACTCTGGTTGAAAACATTTCACGAAAAAGTAAGCAAAGATTATGTTACGGTGGTTTTGTTAAATGGCACATCATTTCCTAACTTTGTTTAACGATTATTGTAGGCTAACTTTGTTTACTTTTACGGTCCCTGGTTAATTATTTTCCCCTCCAAATGCGATCCGATGTATTGTTCCTAATCAAATGTGATCCAATGTAATTAATATAGGCGCCATTGATTTAATAAGCCTTCACAGAAAATAAGAGCTTCGAAAAAAAAAAAGTCACATGGATAAACTACTGCAGACATGGATTCTTTTATTGTGGTTTTTTTTATTCCAAGTAAAAAAATATACAATTTGAGAATCTCAGTAAAACAAAGGAAAAATATACTTTATTATGTAATAAAATCATTCTTAATATTAAGAATGGTTTCTCCGAATGGACAGCAACATTTAACACCTGTATATGTAGTCTAGCAGGGTATTAATGAATGCGTTAGGTCCCTCGTCTAGAGCATCACGGTAATTAGTTGAAGAACATGAGCATACAAATCTACTGTGTCCAAAAAGTAAGATCAATATTTTCAATTTAAAATTTCAGGGGCTTATGGAATTTCAATTTTTTTCTCTTTTTTTTTAGGTTACTAGCACTGTCCTTGACATCTGTGTGAAATTTGACGTCAAAATATTCATTATTTGAGGTACGCTTGGCTTTGTGAGACTCTAAAACTGATTCCGGCGATTTTTGAAATGTCTGAATTAATTGAGCAAAGAACTTGCATTAAATTTTGTGTGAGCATTACTTTATCGGAAAGAAATGTTTAGAAGTGATACAAGGAAGAACGCGTTGAGAGACGAAGAGCCCTCTGGTCGACCATCAACCTCAACCGACGAAGATCACTTCCAAAAAATTAAAGATGTGGTGCTTGCAAATTGTCGATTTACAATTAGAGACCTTACTGATGACGTTGGAATTTCAAAAGGATCGGTCAATATCCATTTTGGGCCTCAAACGCGTCAAATCTCGATTGGTCCCGAAAACACTAAATGCGCCAGTTCACACTACATTGATTCTTCGTGACTTTTTCGCCAAAAGGAAACCCATATTTTTCCACAACCACCGTATTCACAAAGTGCGACTTCTGGCTATTCCCTAAACTCAAAAGACCACACCGAGGACACCGTTTTGAGTCGATTGAAGAGATTCAATGCGGATCGCCGCGAGCTTTGAAGACCATCCCTGCCGATGACTTTTTAGCATGCATTGAGGATTGGGAAAAACGTTGGCAATGTGCATTATGTCCGGAGGGAATTGAAATAAATTTAGAATAAAAATAAAGAGTTTTTGAAAAAAAAATAATTGGTTTTACTTTTGGGCACAGTAGTATATAGCCTGAAGTCAATCAGACAATTTAAAATTGAAACACTGATACCTGTAGGCGGTATTGTTGGTTTGGTTTGTCTCTCTACGGTCATTTTGTGCACATTTTAGGCCAATTAGACAGGGACTTACAGTTTAACGTGGATTCCGAACCACGAACAAACATACATACCGCCACCAGAATTCAAAACTGAATCTTGTGGTACTAAAGGCCAGAACGCTAGCCAATTAGCCGTTAGGCCACACGGTATTTTTGGTGAAGAAAGGCACTCATATTGACTTTTTCCTGGTCATCAATGTTACAACATTTCTGTCATAATTCGTCTACGATCTTGTTCTGATCTTCACTATGCGTTTTTAATGTACAAAAATATTTGAGATCCTATAAATCTCATTTTGTGATACTTCTTTCGATTTTGCCACTATGTATTGATTATTAGCAAGAAAAACTCAATAACTTTTCAGGTTTGTGATTAAGTGGCTTCGTTGAGACATGCAAATTATTGCACACCCTTCCCCCTTTCCCCCATATATATCAACTCGTGATCATTTGTTTACTTAATGAAAAAACTAAAAAATATACTGCTATATTGCTAATGTGAGATTTTCAACATCACAGAAAAAAAAAACTGCACGATAGAACTTTAAAAGTGAGGTGAATTAGTGTGATTAAAGAAATGTAACTAAAGTTATAATTTCGATTGTATCCTTAATTCTTAGGAAAGTTACAGTTCTCTTCAAGGGTGGTTTATTCAAAATAAAAAGTTCATACTTTTAATTTTTATAAAATTCTTGTTCATCAATTATTTTACATGCACTAACAAGTTCATGTGGGGCCTGATGACCGAGTGACTAGTGTTCTGGTGCTCGGGAACACATGTTTTCGGTTCAATCTGGCGGGTGACACGGATATCTGTAGTGGTCCGAAATTCACTTTAAACTGTAGGCCAATGTCTAATATGGCGTAGCTACAATATTATACATTTTATGGGTTAGAGTTAGATAACTCTACCCCATAAAAATGTACAGGAAACTCAACCTATTTTATAAACAGAGAGGAATGAACAAAAATATTATAAACAATACAAAATTGGACAAACATTTCGTAAATGGATAAAAATATGTAATTGGTTTGCGATTTTTTTAATAAGTGTCACGAGGCGAAAAAATCTTAAGGATTCATTTAGTTAAAATCAATTTATTTGTATTTGGTTCTTTTAAATTTATTCGTACTAGCAAGAAATATCGAATTTCCTAAGGTAGTTTTCAATTCATATATGACCGATATTAAGCTATACATATAACCAATATTATACCTAGCAATAAATGATCGATATTAAGCTATACGTAACCAATATTATACCTAGCCATATATGATCGATATTAAGCTATACGTAACCAATATTATACCTAGCCATATATATCGATATTTAAGCTATACGTAACCAATATTATACCTAGCCTGATCGATATTAAGCTATACGTAACCACATTATACCTAGCCATATATGATCGATATTAAGCTATACGTAACCAATATTATACCTAGCCATATATGATCGATATTAAGCTATACATAACCAATATTATACCTAGCCATAAATGATCGATATTAAATATACACGCAACAATATTATACCTAGCCATATATGATCGATATTAAGCTATACGTAACCAATATTATACCTAGCCATATATGATCGATATTAAGCTATACATAACTAATATTATACCTAGCCATATATGATCGATATTAAGCTATACGTAACCAATATTATACCTAGCCATATATGATCGATATTAAGCTATACGTAACCAATATTATACCTAGCCATATATGATCGATATTAAGCTATACGTAACCAATATTATACCTAGCCATATATGATCGATATTAAGCTATACAAAACCAATATTATACCTAGCCATATATGATCGATATTAAGCTATACGTAACCAATATTATACCTAGCCATATATGATCGATATTAAGCTATACGTAACCAATATTATACCTAGCCATATATGATCGATATTAAGCTATACGTAACCAATATTATACCTAGCCATATATGATCGATATTAAGCTATACGTAACCAATATTATACCTAGCCATATATGATCGATATTAAGCTATACGTAACCAATATTATACCTAGCCATATATGATCGATATTAAGCTATACGTAACCAATATTATACCTAGCCATATATGATCGATATTAGGCTATACATAACCAATATTATACCTAGCCATATATGATCGATATTAAGCTATACGTAACCAATATTATACCTAGCCATATATGATCGATATTAAGCTATACGTAACCAATATTATACCTAGCCATATATGATCGATATTAAGCTATACGTAACCAATATTATACCTAGCCATATATGATCGATATTAAGCTATACGTAACCAATATTATACCTAGCCATATATGATCGATATTAAGCTATACGTAACCAATATTATACCTAGCCATATATGATCGATATTAAGCTATACATAACCAATATTATACCTAGCCATATATGATCGATATTAAGCTATACATAACCAATATTATACCTAGCCATATATGATCGATATTAAGCTATATACAACCAATATTATACCTAGCCATATATGATCGATATTAAGCTATATACGTAACCAATATTATACCTAGCCATATATGATCGATATTAAGCTATACAACCAATATTATACCTAGCCATATATGGCTAATATGCATTTTAGTTGCAAGTTTCATCGTATTTTTTCCTCGACCTGATTTAGATATATCGCTTTCAAAAAAAAAAAATTTATAATAAAAAGTTATAAGTAACTTTGATTTTTAATGGATATTTAATAAACAAATTCAAATTATGAGAAAATAATTTTCACCTAGATAAAAAAATTAAAAATAAATCAAACAGTTAAATTGATTAGATATATATCTTAACTAAAAAATGACACCAGATAAAGATATTGATATGAAAGAATATATTGAATGGCATCAATAAAGCTTAATTATACAGTAAACATCTTTAAAGTTTTTATTTTCTGAAGATATAAATCTTAAAAAAACATAATACTTACGTCTATAATTAAAAGATTTTCATGAAAACAGTTTGATGAAGCACAGTTGAATCTATTTGTAGATTAAAAGAACTTCAAAGTTTGCGTTTTTACCATCGAACTCAAAATATTAGAGTTTTAATTAAATTTGAATACATCACAGTTTAAAACGAAAAACGAAAGAAAAATTGATGAATATGATTTGAAAGCTATATCCTTACCTTCTTTTAGTGACGCAACAGTTCCATGGTGGGTCAAAAGACGTCTGACTACTGGCGGATTCTAAAACATGAGATGTTTATTTTTTACTGGGTAGGGTTGTTAGCCCAATGCTGTACATTAATATTTTACATAATACATACATAAATGATATCAGACCGGGATCTACAGTTTAAAGTGGATTCCGAACCATTACAAGCATCCCATAACACCGCCGGCATTCGAACCTCGAAACTTGTTGCACCGAGCGCTAGTCACTCAGCCATCAGACCCTTCATATGATTATCACTCAAAACTAATGATTGTATTGTACTGATATTGCATTGTAGGTATTATATTGAACTGATGATGCTAAAATGCGATAGAATCAATAATATTAATTGAGGTGGGCTAATGTCGTACTAGATCTGAACATTGCCCGGTACTGCATGAACTAATCCTAAAGAATAGATAAAGATATAAAAAATTAAATTATTCATCAGCCCGGGGACTAATGTCATACTAGAGCTGAACGATATCTACCAAATACAACATGAAATATTTCTAAAGAATACATACAGATGCAGGGGGCCCTGAATGGCCGAGAGGCTAGCGCTCTGGCGCTCGGTACCACAGGTTTCGGGTTCGAGTCCCGGCGGTGTCATGGATGTTTGTAGTGGTTCGGAATCCACTTTAAACCGTAGATCCCGGTCCTAAATCGTAGAGCGTTGGGGGCATTGTTACTCCGCGTCCGTATCTTCAAGTTGCATGCGCCCCTGGGTAATGCAAAGTGAGTAACGTCTGTGCAGCGCTTGCCTTAAGACATCCAAGACCAAGCTGTCTAAGTGTTTGCCAGCTGCATTGGAACCAAAAAAACATACAGATGCAAAAATTAAAATGAATCACGAACCAGGTAGACATCTAATGTTTTACTCGAGATAGCATATTAAATATAAAGTTAGTAAGAATTAGGCGTTTGTTTACCAGTAAAATCATAAATGCTTTGAAATAAAAAAAAAAATCTATTGCACATCTAACAAATATTTGGTGCGAATCTTTTCATAAGAGTCAAAAGAAATAAATTATCTTTCAGTTGATTTAAAATATCGCAGATTAAAAGAAAAAGTATCCATTCTCGGCTTTGATTAAGACACGAGCCTGATGGCTGAGTGGCTATTGCTCTGGTGTTCGGTGCCACAGGCTTTGGGTTCGAGTACCGGCGATGCCATGGATGTTTTTATGGGTTAGAATTCTCTTTAAACCATAGATCCCTGTCTAGTAAGATTGTAGAGGTTTAGTGCGGTTAATCACTACTTCCATTTTTGCATACTTCCATTTTTGCATACCATGTCACCACCATGGAGAATCTAAGCCTTGATACCAATGGACCTCCAAATTTTCAAAGCGTTGGATTCAAATCTACCCTTTAAAAAAGAAAACATCCATGTCAAACGTCCTTGCCCACCATGGAGCTGTTTCGGCAATGAACCAATGGCAAAGCTTAGCCAGTGAATTGGCCATCAGATTGCTGTAGAGCAATTGTTTAGTAACTCCAACCACTTTTCTATCTCTCTGGGCAACATGACAAATCTACCCTTTAAAAGAGTACATTAATTAATTTTTATTAATTTCATTTTGCTAACAGTAACAACAAATACCTATTAAAAAAAATTTCTTCTATGTCGATTTTGTTGGCTCTTTCGAAATTGCCATAATGTAAAAATGTTAATTAGTGCAATTAACAAAATTTTATGCCAATTGACGTTATAACACAAACTAAACGATGAACTGTCACTTTCTACAGTATTTCATTTTAATTCTACTTTCATTTTACATATTATTATTGTTAATCTTGGTCCTGGAGTCACTGAATAATGTCATATAGTGCCGCCATCTATCATTTATTATAAGAACTATTCGGTGACAATGGAAAACTTTTGGATATTTTTTTTTAACTCAAAAAATTGAATTTAACATTTTTACAGAAACAAATTAAACATATAGAGCCAAAAGCTTCTACATAATTGTTAAAATAAATGAGTTAAATTAAATTAAAATTTTATTAATATTTGTCATTTGCAAATTATTCAGCAACATTTGTATATATTTTCCACTTCCTCGATAAATTTTTCTAATTCCTGAACATTGTTTGGATTATTCTATCTGACTAACGCACATTTAATTTTTCAGATGTTACTTATTATTTTGTAAAATGTCAAATTTTTAAACACCTCCATATATTTTTTTTGAGAAAAATTTACTAATTTGCTGTATTCTGTGATTTATTTTCCATTGTGAGTAGAATTGAAGGTATTTTTTATTTCAGACTTTCTTTAAACTGGATTTTATAAACTTTGATTTCTTGCACTAGATTTTACTGATTTAACACAGAATATATGCATTTTTATATATATCAAAATGATAAAAATTAAAAAAATATTTGATATTTATTGATTATTTGCCAACAACAGCTATTCATTATTTGCCATCCTTATTCATGTTATATTTTTTTTTTCAATTCCTTCTATTCGCTCACACTCTTCCTATATATGTATATCTTGTTTCAAATTTTCAATCGTTAATAAAATACTTATTATTCATCCACTCAAGTACAAATAATTTTTTTTTTAACTTGTAGTGGTTGACACTTGATGTTAATAAAATTTTTCAAATATTAATTAATTAATTAAATTTAATTAAATGAAATGAAAATTATCTATAAAGAACTTTCTGCAATGTAGAGAAAAAAAAAGTAGGAATTGACTTTAAAAAAAATTACATTATTTGCTTATATGAGTTTGTTTATTATTTGTTATTATGTTGCTTGTATGAGTTGAAATTTCTCAACTCTTACAGCAACAAGTTTGTCAGCAATTTCTCTGTTGTGAGTATATGTTGAAATTTTCAATTTAAACATATACTCTGCAAAATATGTAAAACCTTTAGATTTTTAGATTAAAAGGAAATGTTTTCCGAATAAATGCTACTGAAAGCCGTATATGGAAGAACAACTTTTCAAATTCTAAAATTCTACTTCCGATTCTGCCATTGTAGAAGCGGTACGATTAGACTAGTTCTGGTAATTTGATTTGAATTACTAAAAATTAGAAGATATTAACAAATCATTTCTCAAAGATCACTTCCATTTTCGACCCCCAAAATACCCATAACATGACTCAAGTTGTAAAAGGAGTTCCTGTTATATAAATTTTAATCAAGAAAATAACCTTGTCACACATTTAATCTAGTTGAAATGAACATCTTGTTTGATCAAATAATTTAAAAACAAAATTTCATAAAATATTTGAAGGTAGAAAATCCCTTACGAGATTAGGAACAAAAACAATCAAACCAAATCAAAATTTTAAACTGGTTCGACAGCCCGTTGTGGGCCTTCTTCTTTAAAAGATCCAGCCAGGCCAGGATCCAACTTCGATGAATCTTTTTGCTATGAAGGAGACCAGAGTTGTGAGTGGTGTTTTCTTTCTTGTCGAACTGTGGTTTTGGGCTGCAGATTGTTTGTGTCGGCGACGCGTGGAGTCACATTTGCTTCGCTTATTTTACTAATTTCATGATTGCTAGTATTGTTGAGAATGGAGGGATTATAAGTTTCATTTCTGTTATTGCAAATTGGGGTTTTTATATATTCATTCAAATTATTGGTGTGCTGCTTGTCGGAATTAAAATTTTGATTAATTATGTTGGTGAGTTAGTTGCTACTAAAACTGTTGTTGTTGGGAATAAAGATAAACCAAATATTGCTACTCGTGACTATGTTAGACCAAATACCATAGATGGCAGACACATTATTTATCATCGTAACAAACATACATATCGATCCAGAAATTATGTTCCTAATATGTATTTTTCCAAACGTAGATGCGACTGGGATTTTTGTCGCACTTGGTTTAAATAAAATAAATAAAAACTTCTCTGAAAACACTTTAATTGAAATTTTTTTTATCAAAATTCAACAAATAATTATACTGAAATTAACATGCTTTCTAAAAAAATAGAATAGGAAATATTTATTTGATCTGTTAAAAATTAAAATTAATTGTTCGTTTATACTGATTCATTTAATATCTATGTTTATGCTATATATAACAATTTTAAATGATTCATAAATATCTCCTTAAAGAAATGCAATAAAATACCTTCAAGAAAGTAAGAAACCCTGAGTTTATAGATGCACATTTGAAAACTTCGAAAACTTTTTTTCAGTTTTTAAGATAAAAAATTGCCAACTTCTGTTTCTATATCTTATATGTCGAAAACTAAAATACAAAATCACAAATTAAAAAAACTTTAGATGCTATCACATTGTTCGGGAAAAACAAGAACATGTTGTTGTTGTTGCTTATCCCCTTGATTTAGAATCCTAAACCAATTCCAGTAGATCATGCTGCATCAATAGATCGCAAACTGTCCTCCCTCATTCACCAGTTGCCTCACAGAGGCACCAATACAATCGATGAGATGAGAGGCAGACGCGATGGCCGAACAATGACAAAGGGTATATGTCTTCTCGTCTCCATTGAAGGTCAAACTCTTAATGTGGCCAGTCCTTAGTCTAGCTAAAACCGTTTGAGCAGATCTAGGACAGGAGCACTGCCAGGACATACCAGGATATTTGGCGGCGTACCATGCATGAATTGGTGGCGACCTCCAAGAGGTATTCACTCTGGATAAAGTCATGGAATGAACCTCTGAAGCTAACAGATTGGAAGAAGAAGCTTTGGGAAGTTCGCAACCTTCCCTAGCGAGCAGATCAGCAATTTCATTTCCATAGATGCCCACATGGGAGGGAATCCACTGCAAGCACACCGATCCGATCAAACAAGAACATTCTGCGAAATAATAATTTTTCTCATATCGGATAAATACAATGTTTCATAAATACCAAAAACACAATTTGTGAAAATTATAAAATTGTTGACTTCAATGGTTTCGTCGAAACTGGAATTCTAATTGAAAAAGCACAAGTTCCTACATTAAACGAAGTTATGTTTAAATTTCCACAATATGAACAATTTTTGTACTACTATTTTGTTCTGATTTGACGAATTTCTGCTGCTTACATCTTATTCTGCCTTCATAAACTTTTTTTTACAAAACTTACCAAACGAATTGATTGCATTTTCTGCTCGAAAAATAATTTGCCTACCTCTAAAGTTTTTCTCTGCTTTCGCCTTCTTCTGCTTGCCATCATCGTCTTCACCGAGTTTCAAAGTTTCTTAATCAAATAGAACTGTGCCTTCTGCTTCTACGACTGGACAGATTATGTCTATATTTCTTCAAGTACTTCGACACATTGAGGTGCTACGAAAATGCCTTTCTTCTGCTGCTGCCACCTTCTGCTTGCCATCATCGTCTTCACTGAGTCTGAAAGATTCCTACTGTAAAAAGAACTGTGCCATCTGACATTGAATTTTCAAATTTATGCTTTCATCTTCGTAGGACAACGTTTTTGCTGTTGTATTTTCTTCTGCTTACTTTTGAATGTTTTATTTCTCAAAAATGAAAAAAACATTTATTTGGCAATTAAATATAAATAATAAATCTTCCTTTGACATATTTTTTTTTTTTTTCTTTCTTGCTTCGATTTTTGTCTGAATATAAGATGTGTTATACATTTAAACAGAAGCTTTAAATGATTATTTATACTGTTGGGAGTAAAATAAAAATGTTTATTAGTTTGTTTATAGTTGTAGTTCATCAAATAATTTATAACATTGGTCGATTTCACTACAAACATTTTTATACAGGAAGTTTATTGTTAAAAATTTTTATTAAACCACTTATTAAAATGCATTTTATAATTGAAACCAATCTTTATTTGGCATCCAATGCTGCGATATACCAATATAGCGCTGCAATTTCTTCCGCCATGAAATTTAATTTTTTAAATAAATTTTTTTTTTTGGAATATATCAGTGAGCAAATACTGAACAAGACAAATTTATATAAAGTTTGCAAGTCTCGAAATTTCAGAACCTCGTACATTTCTCCTTAAATATTTCCGTGCGCTTTTGAATCTTTGATTTAATTAACAAAATGCTTAATTTTCATGAAAAAAAAATGCTTTAATTTATTCAGAACAAAATTTAAAAATAACTTTTTAAAGTATCCTATTATAATTCAGCTTTTGAAGGAATGCGAACTGGTGAACATAATCCATAAGTATCTCTTCCGTGATGTTAGTTGAACAAATAGGCATTTTACTTTGCAGGCTATTATAGTACCACCGACGATAAAACTTAAATGCATAGGTGATTTAATCATTGACGGCACGCCATTATATTTAACGAAGAATCTATACTTACAGCATTCAATACTCAAAAGGTTGCGTTTGGATCTTGTGTGAAATTCCTAATAGCACACAATTCTTAACGTAAAACTTTGCCGAGTTCTATAATCCATATTTAAATAATTTGAAACACCATGGCAATTTATTTTAAGTCTACATTAAAATTTAGATTACACCCCAATATAGTTACTAAAAAAAAATACGCCAGAAGAATACTTCTAAAGTTTGATTTTTTTTGTAAACTTTCTCTGCTTACACCTTTAAGGCAGTTTGAAGAGAAATCTAAAACCTTTTATTTTCAAAGCAAAATTAAGACTGAACTCAAGTATGAATAAATGGGAAAGAGCTTATTAAAAGGCATCGTACATTTTAGCATTGAGGAAGTAAATTTTGTAGACAAGAAAATAAATACACATGATAGAAGATACATTTACAAGAAATATTTATTTATAAGCATATAAAATATACACGGAAATACAAGCTGAATAAATACAGGATAAATTTAATAAACATTTAATCTATTATTTCAGACGTTTAGTTGCGATTAATTAACTACAAGAACTAACGTCTAATTTATTTACAAAGTTTTAAAATTAAGGTTATTGTTTGAAACGCATCTTCTCAGTTTTAGTACAATTCAATGAGTAATGTTTTTCCAAATTATTTGTCAGTCTTTGGAACATCCATCTCTTGCATTTCAGTTGTTATCGCTTCCATTCTAGTTGGTATCATACGATAAGCTTCAAGAAAATTTTGGCCTCCCTCGTATTGAAGAAATCCAGACAGAGCGAGGTTCACAACTTTGAGAGCTGAACGTTTAGTAGGAAGAATTTGCTTCATAAAGATACACCCTACAGAAATATGGAGAAATCCTAATGCACACGCCTTTAAACGTTTGTAAGTATCTTCATTCATCTGGAAAATAAGAAGAAAAGTTATAAAACACAATAAAAACCGAGAGAGTTGTGCAAAAAAAACTCGACAAATTTTAGAATGAAATTGAACGCTCTGCTCGAGCTGCTCCGATAGAGCTGAAAAGCTTTAAATGCAAGCTATTTTATGCACTTTAAAAGTTTCTTTTTAACCAAGTGCAATAAACATCTAAAGCAAGCCAATTACCCAATCAACTTCTTGTGGAATTTAAATTATGACTTAATCATTCAAATACACACGATACATATAAAATCAAGTATTTTTTAGCCTTCTAAAGCTGTTATAGCCTTATGCATAAGGTTTTCAAAATAAAGATGGATTAAAAAGAGATTTTCTTTCCTTTTTGGCTCAAACCTCCTTTATTGGCTTGCTTCATTTTAGGTTTCTTGTTAAAAGCGACAGAAAAATGATTTTAGCCATTTAATTGCTCTACAGTCGGTGCTTTATTTAGAGTAAAATGTGGGTGCCTGCAGCTCAAGGGGCATCAGTCGATTCGCTTACAAATTGTTTTTTCTGAACTTCATCTAGAAGGTACTAATATTCCGTCTAATATATCCCCATCTAGAAGAAAATTAAGCTCGCATTCTAGTCTTGTTAGAATGTAAGCCGAAGTAACTTTCAGGAAAATGTTAAAATTACATTCAGTAAAAAGGTCCGTTGAGATCCTTCATCAGCAATATATCTCATTCCTTTTAAAAACGCCAATTCTGCACTATCTTAAGAAATAGCCGAGCAATTAAAAATTCTAATCTTTGAAAGTTAATATGAAAATCAATTTAGCGTTTTTAATAGAACGCGTTTCGGGTTGCATAAAAATGTTTTTTTTTCATTTACTTATTTGTACGTATAGTGAATGTTACGTGTTTGTACGAGTTCAAGAATTTATATTCAATTTGATTTGCTGCTCTACGGTAATTTTTTCCACACTTTAGGCTAACTAGACCGGGAACAATTTAACGTGGATTCCGAACCCTTGACAAATAAAACTAAAACCTGCGGTACCAGTGGCCAGCCAATTGGACATCCGGCTGTAATTTGATTTGTTGTGTATCAACAAAAAAAAAAGCACCTCCCGTCTTAAAAACAGACAATTTCTCATCTAAAAAGTCACGAATAGTATGACGACAGAAGAATATCGTGCAAGATTAAAGAATTTTGTTCACAATACTTACTACCTCAAGTTTTAAAAGAATTGAACTAGCCCCTCCAAAAGCCTCACAAGGGAAAACCGATTTAAAAATGGAGATATTGATATTTTCAATAAAACTGCCGTCATGCGGCATTTATTAGTCACGTTTTTTTAATCAATAAGTCATTGTATATAAAAAAAAGTCTACAATAATATCAGTTATTCATTCCCACGAATTTTATTCAAAAAAAATAAATTTTAAAGTCTTTTATTGCTGCTTTGATAAATTAAAACTTTAAAAAAACTTCTTACTTACATTTACTAAGGAATTCATTTCAAATAATAATCTGGAGATGTAGATACTGAAAGATGCTTGCTCTCAAATCGATCTGTTTCAAATGCAATGAGAAAGCTCGAAATCGACTATAAATTGATTTTCATAAAAAATTATTCACTTGAGTTGAGTTGTATTGGGTACACATAAACTAAATTTGCATATTAGAATATTTATAAAAACCTAAATCATCGATATAAAATTCAAAAATCTCGATAAAAACAATAATTCAACAGATTTTAATACTTTTATTACATTATAAATATGTTTCTATATTGATAGGAAAAAATTCTTCTATTTTAGACCCCTTGTATCATTACGCTCTGTTTTTGTTGCTGTTCTAATGCAGCTGGCAATACAGAGACAGTTAATCTTTATGCCATAAGCAAGGGCTGTTACTTATTTAGCACTACCTAGCGGGCACGTGTAGTTTAAAGGTATGCTATGGACGCGAGTAACACTACTCCACAAAGCTCTACGATCATACTAGACAGGGACCTACGGTTTAAAGTGGATTCCGAACCACTAGAAACATTCATGGCATCCCGGAACTCGAACCCAAAAACCTGTGGTACCGAGCGCCAGAATGCTAACCATTCGGCCATCAGGCCCCTTCATTACGCTCTTTAAGAGCTAAAATGTATATGTCAAATAAACTATATACGTGCCTTTATACAACATGCACAAAAATATAAAAAATTATAGGAATATATTGCATTGAATATAAACAATGGATACATGCCTGTATACAATGTTCATAAATATGCTATATACATATTCATTTATTATCTTACAATGTTGCGCTTCTGATGGACAATGATTTTCTTTGACTTTGCACTTCAAAAAGGATATCTCAAAGACGACTACTTGAATATTAATTCCATCTACTAATCATTATGAACTCAAAATAGCAATTTCCTTCCAACTGATATTTATTTTCATCTCCATTCAGAATTTTCAGTTTGGTCAATTGCTGAGATTCGAATCAAGCTTCCCAGGATTGCAAGTTCATGCCACTAACCATCAAGCCACATTGGCTCGATATCAAAATAAGACTTGGGGAAATTTTTGAAAAACTGAAAATACATTTTATCAATCAAAACGTTTATTTTTATTTAACATCGTTATTTTTAAAACTAGCTTCATTCATCATATTTTATTTCTAAATCAGTGAACTGCAATAAATGAATTATTCAAATTATAAAAGATATCTAAAAGACATCTAGGAAGATATTTTCAAAACTTTTTGACAAGAAAAATAGCAACGAATGAGATATAATCTGCCCATGTAAGTGTCAGTTTATAAATTAAATAATTAGAAATTTTTTCAACACTTTTTATTATCTAAAATATTGCTGAAAAGTAAATTTTTTTTTCTAATTGCTTTCGAATTAGTTTGAATATGAGGAAATATAAGACATTCCATAAAATCCAGCATCTATTAATAATTTAAAGCTGACGTTTGACTGATAAATAAAGCAAATGCTTTATGTTTGGTGAAAATTATGTGCCATCATGGTAATCCTTTTTCCCAAGTTTTTCCATAAGCTAATTTTACTAATTGGCTTATGAAACATTAATTAGTTTAACTAATTTAATTGATCATTTCACTAATTAATGGAATGCCTTTTACACTTAACTATTAAATGTCGCATAAAAATCTTCATAAAATTATTTTACTCATTCAGAAGTGTTTTAAATATATTTGAAATAAGGAATGAAACTGTATATAGTATGGTTCAAATGACAAAGACATTGAAACTAAATTTTTGTTATGACGGTCATTACTTTCCAGATTAGTTTATGAGGTTATATCAATAAAAATATTTGTTGGTGCATTCTAAATTAAAACAGACTTACGTTTGTACACCGAAGATATGTCTCTCTATTCTTGCATGTAAAAATTGTTTATATATATATATATAATAAAACATATTTATTTAAATATTTCTACAACTTTTAAGAATTTAATCTTACGAGACAAAAACAATCATATAATTAAATCCCTGTAAATGATTTTAATGGGGCAGTAATTTTGTGATGGCCGAATGTCTAGCGCTCGGTGCCACAGGTTTCGGGTTCGTGTTCCGGCGGTGCCATGGATGTTTGTAGTGGTTCGAAACACTTTTAAACCGTAGGTCAAAGGTCTGATACGAGTGTAAAACGTTGGACGTAGTGCTAACAAACCTACCATGTAAAAGGAAGCATCTCGTATTTCGAATCTGCCAACAGGCAGATTAAGAAACATGAGACCCACCATGGGGCTTTTGCGCGAATGATGATGATGATGATGATGATGATGAAATGATTTTAATTAAAATTTAAAGTAGTAATATATATAAAAAATAAGTATAAAAATAAATAAAATTCATACTAATTGATAAAAAGTAATAATATATGTAAACAGATTACTATTAAAAAAAATGAAATTATTAGCACCGATAGCTAACCAATTGTCCGCTGTATTTCCTGAACTATGTTTGTTGTAATTCAAATAGTCATAGAAACGATATAAGAAACAAAATGAGCGTTTATTTCAAAAGATCAGTTTTGCACACCGCTAGTTGAAATCTAGTATAAAATAATTATTACACTACATGAGAATTTATTTCGTATTTAATTTGTGGCGCCATCTACTGATGAATTTCAGAATAACTATTATTGAAAGAATTTCGGATTCTTTTACGGCGAAAACGTCAAACTCAAATAAAAAAGCATACGCCACATAAACCGTGTCTAAAGGCAAAGAAAAGAGATACTTAATGTGGATAATAAAACTTCATTTGCTATAGAAACGTAGGTTTATTTCTAAAACAATAAAAATAATCCTGTCAGTAGATACATTGTACCTCGCAAACAATGGGATAGATGTTTTTTTCGTGAGTTTTTATTAGTATCAACGTGAAAAAATATCCAATACTTGACCACAAAAGAATTATTATCAAAAATGATCCATAAATACAAAATATTGTTTATTTATACGAAATATTGCCTATTTATACAAAAAAATATTATCTGAATATAATTACAAAAATTATAATAGTAGTAACGATTCTAATATTTTTTAATATTCCCTGTTCACAAATAATTTTTTTAATTTTGTTTATTAGTAAAGAAGGAATTTTGGAAAGAAAGATTCAGATGTAATTCTAATTATTAAATAAAGAAGTTACTGACGAATTTTGCAAATTGTATTCTTTTCTTTTTAACAAACTAAAAAAACTCTTTTTTCGAATTCATTTTAGTTTTAACCTTCCATTATCGGAAAAGATTTGATTTTTGAAATTTCCTATGTAGAATTGCAAATAAAAACTTAATAGTTTCGTAATTATTTGCATATTTTGTATTAATTTGAATTTATAATGTTAAGTTCAGAGTAACACATGAGCGTGGTAAGTTCAGAGTAACACAGAGTAATTTAAATTAACAATAAATGATTTATTTACAAAAATAAAAAAAAGGAAGGCAATCACATGCAGATATAAACCATGAACTAAAAGGAAATAATCACTGCGATAATATGCCTGACTGGCGGAATAGGACCAGGCTACAGTTTTTTTTTTTTTTATTTTTGATTTTCATTCATGGTTTTAAAGTATTAAACATATCCATTATCTTAAGCTTATAACTTTTATTTTTTCTGTATTTCACATTATATTCTGTTTTTAATCAGCACTCTGATAAACAATAATTCATGAGAATTTTTTTTTTCAATTTTAACATTTTATTAGGAAGGAAAAAAGGTGAAAAGGTCAAAGGAATCAAGATAAATAAGATAAATCTCAATCTCCATCGCAGATGTAAAACATTGATAACGATTCAGAATTTAAGAATTGTGGTTTCAGAAATTGAAAAGAAAAAAAGAATTATTTTGTGAATAAATATTTATCAATAATTTTTTTTTTTAAAGTAAAAATATAAATAAGCTTGTATAATAGAAGTTTGAAAGAAACAGAAATAAATTTTAAAATATTATAATCAAACTTCAAAAAAATTAAATATTGAAACTATTAGCTGTAATTTAAACAATTAACTTTTTTTTTATTTATAATTCAAACTACCAGGTGACGGCCGATGATAAAAATGGGTTTTTGTTTAATTATTTTTAAATGTTTTTAATTTTTTTTTTTTAATTTTTCAATTATTTTTTTAAATTTTATTTAAATGTTTTTAATTTTTGTAATGATTTTTTAATTTTTTGAAAATTATTTTTTATTGTTTTATCTGTTTAACGGAAGAGAATAGGTACTCAATTTTGTAACCCACAAGATATAGTAATAACTTAAGAGGAAATAATATTAAAAAAAGCTAAGTGTTATAGTTTTTAAGTTAAATTGGAATACCATATATACAAACATTCATTTTTAAAAATTCATTTAAAAAAACCTTACTTTATCCTTTTTTCCTCTTTTTGTAGGCTTATTTATATTTTATTTTCACAATTAGTTTTATTTATAAATAGTAATTCAGAGTAATTTTTTTCTTTACAATTTCCCAAACTATAACGTACATTTTGTACTTTTTTTTTTTTTTGGTCTTAATAAAAATTTATCAGCCCTAAAAAAATTTTTTTCACATGTAGCTATATAGCTAGTACTTCATCAATATCAAAATCTATATGCATTTATTTAATTAATCATTTTTTATTTATTTATTTAATGCACATAATTTCTTATTTAGAAGAAAAATTGGATTTGGAATAAATTTGTTTAGGCAGGATATTAACTATATTATAAATAAAAATGATTATAAAATTGCATTTTTAAAGGTAAAAAAAAAAAACTTTTTTTTTTTTATTCAAATATTTTCTAAAATAATTTGTATATACTATAAATAAACTTAAAATCATGTTAATTTTATTTATATACGAGTGCCCTTATATACCATTTATTATTTATGTACCATAATAAATGGTATTAAATAACAAAATATAATTTATTAAAAATAATTAAAAGAATACCAAGGAAGATGCTTACATTACATTAAAAATTAATTTCCAATTAAATAATATCCTTCTTGTCCGAATGCCACAGTAACTTAATTAAAGAGAAAATTAAGTATACCTTAACAATACGCGTCTTAAATGAAAAATTTGTATAAATAAAAAAATAATTTATTAATGTATATGGATTCTAATTGCATTTTAAAAGAATTTTATATCAATAGAAAAATACTCATTTATTTAATTTGTGAATTTGAACAGTTTTATATAATACCTATATTTTCTATATTTTGTGAAAATTTATCATATCATTAACTTATCATTAACTTTATCATAAAAATTCAACTTTCTTCTATTATAAGCATAATATATGATAAACACCAGGAATTTCAAATAACTAACTAACTTTAGAAAATAATTTTTGTACAATGTTCATTAAATAAAAAAAAAATTGCAATTGTGAAATACTTTTGGAATGTTTCTAGATTCAAATGTTATTTGAAATTGTAAAATAAATTTTAAATGAAATTAAAAAATGATCTTATTTTTAAAGAAAATTCATTTTAAAATGCTTTTTAAAGTTTCATTGTTATATTTTATTTTTCAATTATTAAAAATATAAAAAAATGGTTCATTTAGTTCATTAGTTAAAAATATTTCATTTTTAATCATTCGTTTACAATTTAATGTCAATGAAATAAACTTTAAAAAATTTCAACACTTCTGTCTCATTATTGTTTAAAAATTAAATCTTTGCATTTATACTTAAATTTATTTCCATTAATAATTAAATTAGTTGGAATATATCTGTTTTATTAAATTCAATATTATTTTTCTAATTGTTTTTCAGCAAATCTGATAATTTTTATACAAAGATGCAATCGGATCTATAAATTTAATGTAAAAATATATAAATACTGAGGAAAGTAAATATTTTTTTTTAATAATATCAATTATTTCTTAATGAAGAATAAAAAATATCAATTTAATAAACTTTTAAATAATTTTTTAATCCTACTGTCTTATTATTGTTTAAAATTAAATCTTTAAATTTTTATACTTAATTTTATCTCAATTAATAATTAAATTAATTGGAATAAATCTATTTTATTAAATTCAATATTATTTTCTAATTTTTTTCACCAAGAATAATAATTTTTATATAAAGAAACCGATCTATAAATGAATTAAAAAATAAATAAAAACCAAATCTTTGTAAATATTTTTGAATAATATCAATTATTTCTTAATGTGGGATAAAAATATCGATTTAAAAAAATCACAAAATAGATAGAATTTTGTATATTTTATTTACACAATATCATACATTATTTATATATTTTTTTATTTCTTTATTACAATTTTTTAAAATTTTTACTTTTAATTATCAATCAATGTTTATTGTTTTTTTTTGATGAAACAACAATGAAAATGATAATGTTAAAATTACAAATAGATGATGATAAAAGTGAAATAATAATCAACTCTAAGGCAATATGTCTGATTTCGTCAACAGAATTATTAAATCCTTTAGTTCATTGAATTCTTCATTCGTTAATTCTTGAATTCTTCAGTTCATGTGTAAGTGAATTGTTTATAAAGTATCAAAAATACTTAAAGTATATTTGATAGGTCATCATTAAATTAGTTTACATGATGTCGCTGATAATGGCGTTTTATGATGCTTCTATCAATATGCTGATAACTTATTATTGATATATCATCTGCACGAAAATTTTTTTTTTTAATTATTGTTTTCTTCTAATGGCACAAACAGTGAAAATGAAAATGTTAAAATTACAAGTAAATGATGATAAAAGTGAACTAATAATTCAACTCAAATATTGATTTCCTTGAACAGAATATTTTTAGTTCATTAAAATTCTTCATTCTTGAATTCTTCATTCATGTATTGAATTGATTATAAAGCATCGAAAATACTGAAAGTATATTTGATATGCCATTGTTAAATTAGTTTAATGAAATAGATGATTTGCAAATGCTGATAACTATTATTGATATATCTATCTGCACAAAAATTTTTTAATTATTGATGATGAAAAATGATAAATGTTAAAATGAGGATGAAAGTGAACTAATAATTCAACTCAAATGCAATATATTCATGATTTCGTGAAACAGAATTCTTAAATCCTTTAGTTCATTGAATTCTTCATTCTTAATTCTTGAATTCTTTAGTTCATGCATAAATGAATTGTTTATAAAGTATTGAAAAATACTTAATGATGAAACACCAAATGTAATGTACTTTACATGATGCTGTGATAATGGTATTTTATTTGCTAATTTTCAGTGGTCAAATACCAAGTGCACATTTAAGTAATATCCATATAATAATTAAGTGTTGATATATTTGTCTGCATTAAAAATGTATGGTTGAAAAAGAGACGGATATATTACAAAGATTTCTTTCATTAATATCTTAAATCAAAGATTCGTTTTTTCATAACCAATACCTGAATCTTTAAAATTTCAACAATCAGTTCAGTTTATGTTTTTTGCAATAGTGTAATATCCAGAATATATTGTAATCCCATTGAGAATGTAGACATTATCATTCAGCAAATGAAAAATAATGTAGTCACAGAAACTTTTCCTGAATTTCCTTTAAAATAAACCATTGCAGTTTGATTTCTCTTCAAGGTCTAGGAACTTTGAACAAAGGATTCCGTAAAAGATCTGGTAAAAAAGATTTTGCATTGCACATTCTATCAGCCAGGCCAGAACCAATCAGCGTAATCAATTTTACGCAGCACTGCCGAACCGAATGTAAGTTCTTGAACAAATATTAAAATTCTGCCAATCTGTTTCTTCGTTAAGTAGCTGTCGCTGTTCAGCTTTCACTCTTCGTTAGCTCTTAAAACACCATTGTTTGCACATTTAACGAAAACATCGAAAATCCCTGCTCAGATTTTTCAGAAGTTTTCCGTATTTGAATTTCGGTGCATAGCAACTGCCAGTGAAATGAGTGGGCGATTTCTTCTTTGCAAGCCATAACATTTTACAATGGCACTTGAAAGGATTGCCTGGATAAAAATATAAAAACAATCTTTTAGGATACATAAGCTTTTTATTAAAATATTAGAAAATAACTTTTAATTTTAGATGACTTTAAAAATTATTATTTTATTACTTATTTAAAAATTCAAGAATTTTCAATACATTATGTATCGATATATATATATATATCGATACATCGATACCTTACATACGTTCAATCTATATGTATATATAACTTTGTTTTATATATATATAAAAATTGTTTTTATTTTTTTAGTTGTTTTATACAATATATGAAATAGTTACAATGTATAAAACGAATAAACGTTATGTGCGTTCTATACGATATGTGCGTTATGTGCTTTCTATACGATATAAAAACAATATAAAACAACTTTTGAGATGCATAAGCTTTTTTTATTAAAATATTTGAAAATAGCATTGAATTTTAAATGATTTAAAATTAAAAATTTCATTTATTATTTATTTAAAAATTCAAAACATTTTTAATGCATTACGTATCGAAATATACATTAATTATCAATATATATATATAACAGATAAAATATATTATATTTATATATATATTTGCAAATAAAATAAATTATATTTTTTAATAAATTATTTGCTAAATAATTATAACTTTAATATTTTTAATAAAATTAAAAAGAAAATTTAATTTACATATTTAATTATTTAAAAATTAATCACAATGATTATGTGTCTTTTTAATGCTGAAATATTTTTTTTTTATAATTTAATTTATGTATGCAGCAAATCTAAATTATTTAATCATTCATACTGAGAATTATATTAATAGCTTTATATTTATATTCAAACTGAAATTTTTTATTTTTAATAAAATAAATAAGATAGATATTTCTCAAAGTGGCAAAAGCTTTATATATTTACATTCAACTGTAATTAATCCGTAGTAAATTGATCCAATAAATTTCCTGTTCAATAAATTAAACTGTATATTTTTAAATATGCACTATTTCTTCTGCTCAAAATTTGCAAAAAAAATTATACTTTTAACATTCGAACATATTTTAAATCTCAAATATATGAAATTATGGGAATTTTAAAATATTTTGTGAAAATATATCAAAAAATTTCAATTTTCTTCTATTACAATGCATTGCATGATAAACATCAGAAATTGCAAATGGGTTTTAGTTGATACTAACCTTCTAGTAAAAGACTGGTGAGGTTGTCCCAAATTCCTTTGAATGTATTGTGATGGATTTCAAATATCATGTTTCCTTGAAGTTCTATGTGTTGTAAATCTGGCATTTCTTCAAACAAATCCATAGGCAATGACGTTAGTTTATTCTTCCTGCAAAAAAAATATTCATAATTATTTAATATATTTAACCCTTCATATATTATATTAAATCTATAAATAAAAAAGTATTTTTCAAAGTTAAATATCATCTGCTGTAAAAGGATGGGGATGACCATGCAATTGTTTTCTGCAATGATGACAAAAATTGTGCATCAATTCATTTAAATTTCATGCAGCATCTTTTGATATAATTGATGTGATGTGCTTGTGTGTTATGCAGTATGTTTATACAATAATTATATATATTATATATATATATAATTAACAATATATAATTACATATATTGTTAATTACATATAATATATATGTATTGCATTGTATATTTACAATTGTATATTTATGTGAGCATTTGGCCCGTAAACCCTTTTATTCATGTAAGTAATCGAGTTCCTTAACTAAATGTAAGCGTAACAGTTTATGAACAAATAGAGAAAACAAATTAATTCACATAGATAAGAAAACAAAAAATCTTATTCAATTAATCCTACAATTAAATGTTATTAATTATTCTAGTTAAAGAGTTATTCAGTCTCGAGCCCGTGACTTAAATTCCCACTGACCCAGCTGTGACAGCATATACTGCTAGACTGCCATGCACAACGAGACGAACAAAGCAAGCGTTGTATATTTATGGGGCCCTTGCGCACATGGATACTTTTATTTCTGTAAATAATCAAGTTCATTAACAAAATAGGACGTAACAGTTGTATGACCTCATACAGAAAAGAAAATTAATTCACATAGAAGAGAAACTAGCAAAATTTTGTTCAATTAGTCTCACAATGAAATGTTATTAATTATTCTATTTAAAGAGTCATTCAGTTTCGAACCTGTGACTTAAAATCCCCACTGACTCAAGCTATAGCATCATGTACTACTAGACTGTCATGTACAGCGAGACGGACAGCAAGCGTTGTAGATTTATTTTCGGGCCATTGGGTACATGGACACTTTTATTTATGTAAGGTGTAATCGAGTTCCTTAACTAGATAGACATAGAGATGAACTTATACAGAAAAGAAAATTAATTCACATATAAAAGAAAACTAATAAATCCTATTCAATTAGTGTCACAATGCAAAGTTATGAATTCTATTTAAAGAGTCATACGCGACTTAAAATTACACTGACCAAGATGTGTGGTGCTATTTTAAACACATCATTATCTGAAAGTAAACAGTAAAATTGATTAAAAATATTAAAGCTTATTGATTAAGCTTCCCAGTAGAATATTTCAAATGACTGGTTATTTTTCCTGTACAAGAGAATGAAAATTTTAATTGTGTTGCTGTGACTAATCCCCTCAATGTCGTTTGAGCTATTGTTGAGGACTGTTATGACTAATCCTCAATGTCCCATGGATGTTTGTAGTGGTTCAAATCCACTTTAAAATGTAGGTCCCGGTCTGTTTAGCCTAAAATACACTCATGACGGACATCCCATGAGGGATCTGCACATGGATGGAGGGAAAGGGGCATCTTCTGTTGTGATGGACCACATCCGTAGGTAGAAGTCTGACCTTTGCCCGTGACGCTCTTACAGTCATATTGAGACCGGGACCTCGGCTTAAAGTGGATCCCGAACCACTACAAAAACATCCAAGGCACCGCCGGAAACTCGAAAAACCTGATACCGAGCGCCAGAGCGCTGGGCCACTCATTTAGGCCCCAAAAAGCGAATGTTATTCAGTCTGCAAATCTAGAGTATTGCGCACCAAATCTAGACAAAAATGCCAATCATGAAAAAAAATTGCAAAAAGAACCACACTGATAGAAAATGTTTGCTCAGCAACCTAAATTTTTCACGCTCATAACTCAAATAGCAAGATAACCTCATTTATACTATCAATTAAGTAAAAACGTTAAATGTATTTTATGTTCTTTTTAAGTTTATTTACTATACATAATTTAACATATTTATTAATAAAAAAAGTATGGAGGAAAGGAATGCTTTAAGAAAATATTAAAATATAAAGAAGGAACAATAAAGTATTGAAGGCTATTTTTAAAATATTATACTATTTAAAAATATTTTACAATGAAATGAATTTTAAACGAATAAGAAGCTAATTGATAAAATATCACCTAATAATAATTAAATAACAAATGATGAAATATCCAATACAAAGAAATAAAATTTCGCAGAATAATATATAAAATAGCGCAAAAATTTAAAAACTTTTCATGTAGTGCATTATAGAATGTAATCAATTAAGAGAAGTTTTAATAACAGATAAAACCGTCTAAAATGACGTTATTTTAAATTTTTTGAGTAGATTTATCAATTAACAGCATAGAAAATGCTTATAATTTAATTTTTTCAGTGTGTATTTAATTTAAATATAAATTTTAAATGTAATGTAAAAGTATGTTTTATATGATTTAATGTAAATGTTTTTTTAATTCATATACATTTTAGTTAAGTATGGTTTTCTTAGTTAAATAATGCTTTAAAATAAATGCTACCAACAAGAAAGTGCATAACAGCGCTTTTTTTTTTTTCAGAAATTAACTTATTCTTTATAAAAAAAAATCGTGATTATTTCAATAACAAACAGCATACTTCTCACGGTATAAATTAGTTATTATAGTATCATTATTAAAAAGTAATTAATTTTTGATAACGTAAAAATGGAAGCATTTATGGTGTATATAATTATAAAAATATGAGTAATATATCTTTTGAAAAAAATTTGCAAACCTTGATAGATAAAGATTACAGATTTAAATTAACATTTACAGTGAAAAAATTTCAAAACTGCCTTCGGTGTAAAACAGAATTTTGAAATAGTTAAACATGTTGCAACTAAATGTGCTTAACATGTGCTAGATTTGTGGAGGCAAATTTTGATTCTGCATTGCTTTTTACATCATCTTACACGTCATTCGATTAGCATGATATTTAGCGATATTTAATCGTTGCCTTAAAAATCAGTAGCAAAAAATCATTTTGATTTGCTGTTAGATTTTTGCAAATTGTTGATGTGGCTCCTTTTAGGCACGTGTAAAAATTTCATGCTTAATATTCACGAGTAAAATTTGAATAGTAAATGAACACTCAAATATTGCATAAAAATTACACACTTAAAAGACAAAATTTGTTTCTACAGGACTTGAAAATCGTCTAATGTATTTGTCAGAATTTATTTTTATAAAAAGAATTTAGAGGAAATTTCATTTTTTGAAATCTGCTTTTTAGATACATTTAAAAATATTAAATTAACGTACAATAATCTAAACTAATAGAAAATATTCAAATATCAAAAAAGATCTATGTATAATTTTATATAATTAAGTATCTTTATGTATATTTTGTTAACAGAAGCAAATATTATTTTTGTTAATATATGCTTATAAATTTTATATATATTTTTTTAATTTGGTACATTAAATGTACAAAACATTATATTAAATTGTACTAAACTTTTCTGGCTATTTAAATACAAAACTTTTTTTCAGGGCAATAACTTTCAAAATGACCTAATCATAATTTACACCACAAGAATTTTTTCATTCCTTATGATTATTAATTAATTTTATTTTGATGAAAGCTTCCATTCATGAGTTATCATTTTAATTGTTACAAATCAAATCAATATAATTTATATAATGAAGTAATTAAATTACCAACTTACCTAAAGCAAAAGTATTTTTATTCTTGCCGGACTTGGAAACATGCTTCGTTGCAGTTCAGCAACATCGTTGTCTTGAATCGAGACGTATTCTAAATCAGAAAACTTTTGCAATGCGTTGGGACTTATAATTGTTGTATTAGTTGAAGTGAGTGTGAAATTTTGCAATTTAATATTAAGATGGTTCAGTAGACTACCATTCAAAACAGTCACCGGCATGTTTGCCACTGAAAATCTCAGAAGTTTTTCCAGAATCTTTAAAAGGTTCCCATGTCCATTCTTGCCTGAAGAGAACATCATCAAGGTGCAGTTGCTCAAGTCTTATAAGTACGTTGCCTTCTAAAAGTTTGGTCAACACCACAGATTTTACATTCAAAAGAAGAATCCACAAAAGTCAATAATGTACAATGGAAGGAAGTCCAATGAAGAGTTTTCCAGATAAACCTCTCGCATGTTTTTCTTCGATCCACATCTGAGTACACGAACGAATGTCTTTATGTCGTTAATATTTTTACAGTATATACTTTCTGTAAAAGCAGGATGTTGTATACAGGGATCTAAAGCTCCTGACGTACACTGAGTATCTGTGTATATAATAGTCCCTGAAGATAAAACAGGAAGAACTGTAAAAATGAATAAAATTATCCAAAACGTGCTCGCTGAAGACATCTTGTTCTTCCACTGTCTGTTAGTCTTTTCAACAATAAAACAATTGGAATGAATCAGTAACATAAAATGATGAAAACAATGTTGAACAATGATTCAAGAAAAACCCTTCAAACAGTCTCTAAATTAGCTAAAGAACAATGAAGATTCAAGAAGAAACCCTTCAAACAGTCTCTAAATTAGCTAAAGAACAATGAAGATTCAAGAAGAAACACTTCAAGCAGTTTCTAAATTAACTAAAGAACAATGATTCAAGAAGAAACACTTCAAACAGTTTCTAAATTAGTTAAAGAAAATGCAACATGCATTCGTTGCTTTCATCCAATCCATTATTTATAACTTCCCAGCTCTGGAGCAAATAAAAATTAGTTTAAAGACGGTTCTACTGAATTTTTTTAATTCCTATCTCAGTTACGTCACTAATGATAAAAACTGAAGAAATAAATTGCTTACTTCTACTCTACAAAATTCTTCAGATCAATGCTTTGCTAAATATATAAAGCTTAAATTAAGCATTCAGAATCAAACTCGCTGGTTCAGCTTTCAAAGAGATCTAATCAGAGCTTAAAATGCAGAGCAATCATCAGACAACCGCGTTGGTAGTTAACGCTATTCGACTTGCAGTTAATTTTTGTGCTTCAAATGGAGATTTCTCCTTTTTATGTGCTAATTTTCGACCTTGTTCCCATTATCTCATATTAACTCCACGTGGTGTAAACAGTGAAATGTAGTAATTGCAATCATGGTTTCCCAGCATCAAATTTTTAACTGACCATCAGGTCATCTTTCAAGGGGCTTTTGGAGGTCATTCATTGGACTATCTGCGATATAAAGGAACTGTTTAAAATTTTAAACTACATTTTTAAGATAAGAGGTGTGACATAAATTAAACGTTATTTAGATACTAAATATTTAATCGACTCTTGACAGCTATTTTCCAATCAACAAGTGTATTCAATTCGCCATTGTAAGTCAATCAGAAATTTTCTATGTGCAGGTTAGTGAACTCTTGAAAATAACACTTTGTTTTTAATAAACAAACTCCAAGCTGGGAAAAATTTCGTTTATATTTCAAAAGTTCTTGAGTTTTTGTTTTATTTAATTCAAAAACCAAACATTACAAATAACGAAATCCATTTTCGTTCTTTCATATAGGCACTTCAAGCTGCTTTCCACAACGTAGTTTTGTGTTCTAAATCCGTAACGCATGGAACGGATTAGATCTTATTTCTGAATTAATATGATTCAGATTATTACTGCGAACCATCATTCTGATTATTACTGAGAATCATTGAAATCTGTATAAACAAGTAAGTAGCATTAAAATTCAGTTCTATAATCTTGTCTTACCAGTATGCTTATGTTGGAATTTCTTTTGGCGTCAAATTTAATTAATTTTCAATTTAATTAATACAATTCAATTAAGGTTGAAGTTAATTATTAACAAATTCAATTAATATTAAAATTATAAACAATATTAATGATACAAATAAAAAGAACTACTGTTATAAGTAAACATAGAATAAATTGATTAAATTCCAAATTTTTTTTCAAAAACGTTCTATATTAATTAGAATTGTGGAATTTAGGCATTTTTATACTTTAATAGGTTAATTAGAAAATCTATTTTGATATACAAATGGATAAGAAGATATCCTCTTTTTACAAATAAAATTGTAACTGGTTAGGTTTCGTAATTAAATTACCTCTTGACTTAAGGAATTTCCACGAATTTCCAAGATTTTGATTTTCTTAACAGGCATAATAATTTTAGGATGTTACTAAAATTACAATGACAAAATCAGTTATTTCTATTGCTAATTATCAACTGATGAGCAAATGTCTATAACAAGTTAAAAGTAGAATAACATTCAAACTATTGTTGAAAAATATTTAAAGACGCATATTGCTAATTAGCGATACGTTTATGTCATAAGCTAAAAACTTATGTCATAGAAAAAGCCAGCCAATCGGAAGCCTTAATGGTAGCAGATCAGATTCCAATTATCCACAATGTTGATTTTCTAATTATCTAAATGCGAAACTCTGGTTATTCTGCAGGAACCTTTATGATGATGCTGAACATGCCGAAACAGAAAAAAATTAATTCTGTATTTATATTCTCGAAATTTTAAGCATAAATTATTAATTATGAAATCACTTTTAAAAATATATTTCATATTTAACTAATTATCGAACATTAATAAAATTGCTGAGTTATTTCAAAAACATTTTTTCTGCATTACAAAATGTCTATATTTAAATAACAATAAAATTAATATTAAACAGAAATGTATGCAGGTTTACCAGTCCAAAGTATTTTTTTGCAAATAAATTCATTTTCTCTTGTCAAAATCAAAGGTTTTATTTATATGTTACTATCACAAATAACCCTGAATTTCATGAATTCAGTAAATAAAACTTACTAACTCTAACTATATGATCCATATAGAATATATATATAGAATATATATATATGTATACATATATATATATATAGTATAACATATATATATATATATATATATATATAGTTACATATATATATATATATATATATTTATATATATATATATATACTATGGTATACTATATATATATATATATATATTTATATATATTATATATATATATATATATATATATATATATATATATATATATATATATATATATATATATATATATATTTATATATGCTTATATATATATATATATATATATATTTATATATATATATACTATTTATATATATATGCAGATATATATATATATATATATATATATATATATATATATATATATATATATATATATACAGTATATATATAGTTATATATATATATATATATATATATTTATATATATATATATATATATATTTATATATATATATATATATATATATATATTTATATATTTATATATTTATATATATATATTATATATATTTATATATATATATATATATATATATATTTATATATTTATATATATATATATATAT
>BPLR01009447.1:0-67750 GCA_021605095.1 Caerostris extrusa | reverse complement strand
TACGTATTACATTTGTTGTTACTTACACTAAGTTGTAACTGGTTGTTACTTACACTAAGTTGTAACTGGTTGTTACTTACACTAAGTTGTAACTTGGTTGTTGCTTACAATCTGTTGTGTAACTGGTTGTTACTACACTAAGTTGTAACTGGTTGTTACTTACACTCAAGTTGTAACTTGTTGTTGCTTATACACTAAGTTGTAACTTGTTGTTACTACACTAAGTTGTTGTTACTTACACTAAGTTGTTGTTACTTACACTAAGTTGTTGTTACTTACACTAAGTTGTTGTTACACTGTTTATTACTTACACTAAGTTGTAACTTGTTGTTACTTACACTAAGTTGTAACTTGTTGTTACGTTGTAACTTGTTGTTGCTTGCACAAAGTTGCAACTTGTTGTTACTTACACTAAGTTGTAAGTTATTGTTATACATAATATTGTGAATTTCATACTTTGTTTTAGTACTAAAATTTGTGTACAATTCTTGCGATAAAATAATTTCATTACATTGTTTTAGTATTAAAATTTGTGTACAATTCTAAAAATAATACAAAACAATTTCGCATTTTTTTTAGTATTAAAATTTGTATACACTTCGTACAATACAAACAATTTCGCACATTGTTTTAGTATTAAAATTTGTGAAACGGTGTTTATTTTATGAATTTGACAAAAATATCATGTATTTATAATTAAAAATATAGCATGTTTATCTTGCAGTATATTGATGAAATTTCTGTCATGTATTAACATGATAGCATAAGACTTGGAGATTCATAAAAAAGTAATTTACAAATAAAACTGACACACAAATGTTGTTGAAAAATAAAATTTAACATTTACTGCTGTTTGAAACAAAATATGCGTTTATGAAAAAAGGTAAAAATGATGAGATGCTTTACAATTTTATATACAGTGATTAAATTTATAAAATGGAGTATCTAAAATTATGATAAAAAGTAATAATAATTGACCCAATTCGCTAGTTTATTGGCTAAAAGGATTGGATATTTAATCTAGAATTTTCGAAGCAGTATTGTTTATTATATAGAACGATATTCCTTTCAATTTAATGCAGCATATTGATCCATGACTTTAATAAAATTTTATTTGACCAATACTTATAATACTCTAAAAAATAAATGATAAAATATTTTTATTCAAGATGATTGAAATCGTCATCTAGTTTTAGTATATTTTAATATTTCTATCTACTTCTAATACAGTATTAACAAAAGTAATACATTTAACACAAGATTATTTTTCGAAAATTTACTTTCTTTCTCTATTAATATACTATTTATAAAATGCAACCCATTTAAAAATTATTTTTTAATGAATTTATTATAAATTTTACAGTGTTACACCGAATAAAAGATACTTAATAAGATTGTTTTATTTTTTTGGCATATTTTGGTGAATAAATACATATAAATATATACATAATTTTTTTTTTTTTTTTTTTTGTAAATATATACATAAAAATATTTTTTTTTTGAAATTTAAATTTCTATTTGTTACAGAATAAATTCAAAACAATTTTTTATCAGTCTTTTTTGCCTATAATATCGATAAAAGACAGCACTCAAATTTAATATAGTTTTTTAATTTTTTGCATTAATAGTGATTGATATTCTAACGTTTCAGCCTTTACTAGACTAAACAGCTTCAAGAAGAGGACCACTTTTAGGGATCATAGGAGCATTTAATTTTAATTACAAGCCCATATATATATAAAAAACAAATAAAGAACTCTTGATTATTGTAATTTATTAATTAAAAAAAAATGAAAATGAAATATTTAAATTTGATTCACAAATCCGCGATTAAATCATAAGTACAGTTCACTCAAGATCAGAGATTTTCATACGTCGAATCTAAAAATGCGTGGTCTGCGGCAGACCTTAACTATCACAAGGCGAGATACACGAAGAAACCACAAGGGGGCTCATTTTGAAAACTAGGAGGAATCTCCGACCTATTTAGTCACTTCAGAGGAATAGAAAAAATACACTTCTGGTCGATTTGTCACTTGGGAGAACTCTCTCGTCTTCAAAAATATCTTTTTAAGGCAATCCGTCAAGAGGAGGGGGTCAGTTTCCCCTAACTTTTCAATTGGAGTAGACATTTCTCAGCTAGTGGTCTATCACCACTCAAGATGGAACAACTCATGGTATAGTTCATATTCAATTTGTAGTTCTTTCGACCTGTAAAGCTCGCACAGATATTGCTAATTTTCTGAGTCTCATTACACAGGACACTGAATATCTCATCTTATTTGAGTGGCAGGTTGTTTTCATTAGTATAAAGAACTTAATTTTGTTTAGAAATTAAAAAAAATTAAGCCATGCAATGTTAAAGAATGTTACTATCACGATTACAAAATTCTAAGCAATATTGAGATTTATTGCATCTTCATTCAATAAATTGTTAAATATTTTATGTATTCTAGGAACTATTTATATACTTGAAAAATTTTTATATTTTAGAAATGCATACAACTTTGAAAGATGCTAACATAAGTTTTCATAATTTATAATATTAAAATGATATATGTACATTTTTTTGGAAGTTTTCTCCAAAATTCGAAACCTGCAAAAAGTAATTTTCATGTCAAGAACTATTTCGGTACTCGCATTTCCTAATTTAGTTCTGAAGAATTTGCAGCACAGAACTTTATTCAGGTCAGATGGAGTTCTCTTAAAAAAATCAAACTAACATCCTGTCACAAAAATAAAGAAAAATCGCCTTCTGAAATATGCACTTCTAACTCAAAGTATTTCATTCAAATAAAAAAAATATATATAAGACGAAAAAAAAAAAAGGACTTATAAATAACAAAAATTCCAATCCCTGTAATCATGAGTTTTCGATCAATCAATGCCAAATCCAATATTTCTTGGAACTTAGACTGTCATGGCGTCCGTCTAATGGTGAACAAAATGGCGATTTGTAATTCCCATTAAAGAGCATGACATTACAGATACAGTTAACTCTTGTGATTCGTTTCACCTCGTTAATGGAACAGATGTCGATTCGAGACGTTTCCAAATTGAAAAAGAAAATGAAACTTCTATTCTTAAAGAAATGAAATTTTTAAAGTAAACTGCAAAAATTTCATAGGAAACTAAATTACTTAAAATTTTACGCTCCATTTACTTTTTAGTAATAAAAATTTATCATAGTATTCGTATGCGTAGAAATAGTGATTTATTAATAATTGCATTTCTGATTCATCATAATTATCAGATTGATATTATTTTAGCTAATGTTTCAAAATTTTATTCATCATAGAAAATTAAATGACTTTAAAAATTTAGGAAATTAAATGACTTAAAATTTAACGTTAGGATTAACTTTCAACAATAAAATTTATCATAGTATTATTATGCGTAGTAATATTGAATTATTAATCAATGCATTTTTCTAATTTATCCTAATTATCAGATTGATGTTATTTTGTTGATGTTTCAAAATTTCATTCATCATTGAAAACTAAATTATTTAAAATTTCATAGTAACCTATGGTTAAATTTTAAGTAATTTAGTTTCGTATGAAATTTTAAGTAATTTAGTTTTCAGAGTATTATACGATAAAGTTTATCACAGTATACTTTATGCGTAGCAATATTGAATTATTAATCACTGCGTTTCTAATTCACATCGTAATTATCAGATATATATTATTATTGCTTATGCTTCAATATTTTATTCATTATTTTATTCATTTCTTAAAAATGAAAACTTTTGAAACTGACCACACAACATCGATTAAATAAAATTTTTAATAATAATATATTGAATATTTTCATTTAAATGTAATTCAATTTATTAAAACTATTCTGATGAAACATTTTTTACAGCAAAATAAAAGTGTATCGCAAAGAAACACAATCAGTTTTTAAATATTAATGCTTATGTAAATGAATTTGAAGTATATTTTATTTATTTCCATATTATTCGAATAATTTAAAATTACAAATTATATTTATATAAAAAATTTTTCCAAGAGTTAATAAAAAGATTTAATTCCATAAGGTAAGAAAAAGATAATCAGAAGATTTAATTTGTTTCTTGCTCAAGCAATAAAATGAAAGCTTTTCAAAAAGAGTTATAGTAACTTAAATATATATAATTTCTTCAATGTTTCCCTGTTATTTACCCCGATAGAAGCATATTAAATTTAGCTGTTGATTAAAAAAGAATTGCTGACATAAATATATGTTCACCAATTATTTTTTTCATAGAAATTAAATTAAAAAAAGTAGTTTTTATTTGAAATACAAATGAAAACAAAAGAAAAATTCTATAATTGAATTACTTTTGTTTTATACGAACTAAGAAATGATATTTATTTGAAATTGCATTTAAAAAACCAAAAATATATCGTTAAGTAATATACAAATTTTAAAATATTTATATTGTGAAAATTATTATGAAACTATACTGTGAAAAAGCATTTTATTTTTAACAAACCGCCATGCAAACTCAGCAATATTTATATAATAATTTTACAATATATATTAAGTAATGTATATATATATATATATATATAAAAATTAGTATTTACTCAACATTTATAGTTTGATAACCTTATTTTATTATCTATATGTTATAGATACATTATTCTTACAATGCAAATGAACACATACCATTGTTTATGAATTTTGTATACAGAATCAATGGATTGCTATAATTAAAAATATTTTATACAATTAATGGATAATTATATAAAATACATATTAAACTCGGCTGAACATAGATTGAATAGAATATTTTAGTCTCTTCTTCGACAGGTATTAATGTAAACATTAAGTGTTTTTAAAATTAACACAAATAATATCTTTATTTTAAAAATTTGATTTTGGCTTTTAAAAATCATATCAACTAACTAATGACATATGATAAAATACTTAATGGCCTATAATAGTTATATTGATGACATATAATAAAACATTGAATATATTTCACATTGTTGTTTATTTTTGCAGGTTTGGCCGGTTGGCATGCGGAATTTGGCGACAAAAACGTGCTAGTGATCGCGGCGATCATCGCCAGCATATGTATCCTCTTTGTCTTGGCTATCGTCATCATCATACTCATAATGAGAAAGAGGCGATTAAGAAGTAAGTTGTTTTTTTTTTTTTTCTTTTCTTTTTAGGTCGTTTGTCGGAGAAGATGACCCGTCACAAACAGTGGGATATCGTTGATGATTGTACCAAATATTTTGCTCAATAGTGGTATGATGTAATTTATACGTAGTCCACTTCCTTTTATATATCGGCCAGTTCATAAGGAAGTGACGAAGCCTTATATGTTTTAGGTTAAAATGAATGTGTAAACGCCTAAATTAAAATTAAAATTTTTAGACGTGAAATATGATTATAATGATGGAAATATGATGAAGAAAATATCTTATGATGGTGGAAGCATTAAAAAAAAATTAAAAGATTATTTTTTTCTTCTGAAGTGCGGAATTTCATGATACATGTTGAACATAATATTGTTACTTGATATAGAGAGTTAAATTATTATTATTCTTAAAATATACCAAGTAATATTTAGTAATCTTTCAATTCCTGTCTTCGTGGAAACTCTTAATACCAACTTTAGTGTGATTATTTTCATTTAAATCCGATAGCAATATTAAACAATTACAATGGGTTGCTATTAGTATTCATTTAATTTTTTATTAGTTATTGTTAATTCATGGAAAATGACCTAGTTTTATATGCATAACCTTATGAGGATTAGTAAAAGTATACAAGGGCAGAACATGATAAAGAAATAGTTTATTTTCAAATGGTAAATAGTTGGAAATGATACGATTTAATTCATAAGTTGCGTCTGCACTTATGAGTGTACAGAGCGGAGCATAAAAAACAATTTTCTCAACTGATAGAGGGAACCCTATGCGTACCCCCTCCTATTTAGTAAATAAGTATTAGTGAAAAGTTGGGTATGTTTTGTAGGGATTCTGCACTTTAGGAACTGATTTTGCCGAATTTCTTTTCCGCGCCAAATGAAATCTCCAAAGGCCTTGAAAAAATACAGCAAAGGCCATTTTGATTGTTTAGAAATTGACTTGGCGAAAAACCACAAGGAAAAATAAAATGCCAAATAAACAAGCGAAATCTAAAGCGCAGGGCTACCAGTTTCGTGTGCCATTTCAATATACCATATATGATTACTGGCGAAGAGCATGAGATAGTTGGAATCATCATTCGAGGTTTAAATTATAACGCAGCTGTAGGTGTAAAAACAAACGTAATAATAATAATAAAAAAAAAACCTAAATCACTTAACAATTTACCACGCGTGAACATACTTATCATTTGTTACTTCAATTGACTTAAATATATAATATTAAGTGATGATTAAATTAACTTTTATACAAACAGTCCTTAAGTAATGTTTAAAGGAAATTGAAGAAAAATAATCTGTTTCCGTTCTGAAAGCCAAACAATTCAAATAGAAAACGTGATATCATATTGGAAAATAGCGAAATTTAGCAGCACGTGTATGTAACATTTTTAAACACCCTTAATTAAAATTTCATTGTGAATTAGTGTTTTTAAATAGAAATTTTTAACGTAAATGTTTCTCGTACTGCGCGAGGTGGTTAATCTATTTGAATTAATATCGTCTATTCTTATTTATTTTTTATCTCCACTTTTTTGTGGTTGTAATGGAACAAAAACATTATATTAACACATGACAACCAATAAAAATTTAATTGTAAAGCAAGTCGTTTGTAATGTGTATCCGACTTGATACTGGTTGCGATTTGGATTTTACTAAGTAATAATCAAATTTATTTAATTATAATTTTTGTAGAATACTCATTGAAGATAAATTATTCATAAAATGCATGATATTTTAAACTTCATTTGGTAAATTTTAAAACTTCAACTCTTTTATAAATATATCATGCTGTGGGCATGCAGGAATAGATATAATTTCAATAAATTCTATTTCAGTTATCTTTTATCATCATAAATAATGAATATAAATGTATCAATTTAAGAAATCTATGGTCATATTAGCTAAAATATTATACATGTAACGTGATATATATTTTATTTTAGCATCGTAAATGTCTTTACGAACTTTTTGAGATCCAGTGACCTATTCTTACAGATGTAAATGAATGTAGATATTAATGCTTTGTTCCTATTACAAAAATTAATTTAAATGCTGCAATTTAAAATACGAAAACTTGTATTCATTAAATTAAATTAATTAAATAGAAAATAATTATTATCAAGTATTTTAATGAACATATTTATTACAGTTTTTAATTTATAGACGTTCATAATATAAATTGTAGTATTATATTTAAAAAGTTATCATGCAGTAGTGCCATAGGACTAAAATTTAAATTATTTATATGCTATTACATGCTAATTCAACAATTATTTTATGAAATTTACAGTTATGAATAATACCAAAATATTAAAAAAATTAAGAAAATTAACTTATAGCTCTATTAAAAATACATTATAATAAAAATACATTATGTTTATTTTCTGTCCATTTCTAACAGTTTTTATCTTCATTATGGTTCTTTTTAATTTTAGTAATTGTACAAACCATTTTCTTTTCATATTTTGCATTAATATTATTCAACAACTTTATTTAACTTTCATTAGCAACATAAGCTTAACTTTATATTTCATTCATCAGCTATTATTATATTATCTTTCTGTACAGTTTATAGTGAAATAAATATTTTAAAATACATTCTAATCGGCTTATTGTTAAGCTTAGTGTTTGTGATAAACAGAATTAATTTAATATAAACATTAAGGCGAAGCTTAATTTTTTTCTATGTTCTTTTCCTGCTAGAGCGGAAAAATTGTGGTATGATTTCAGAAACTTTTGTAAAATAATTTATATTAATAAATAAATGCGAAGCTAGCCATGAATTATGTAAACTTTCAATTTTCAGGGACTTTTTTAAAATTTCATATCAATTTTTTACTCGTTAACATGAAAATGCTGAAAGAATATATAAGAAACACAAGTTCAAAGTTTTAGAATAACCAATAAATATCTTCCAATTCCTCTTTGGGTTTAAATATACAAAATTAATTGAAAATTACGTACGTTTTCACCTGCCAATGTTTTTTATAAATTCCCATTTCTTTCTTATCGTTAGTACAGAAAAGTTGGAAAAAATAAATGATAAACATAATTACAAAATTTTAAAGTATTCAATAAATATCTTCTAGTTTGGCTTTTATGTCTTAAAATGGACAATGGACACTTATTGATATTGTAATATAATAAGAATTAACAATTTATATAATAAAAAAATAATAATTTCTTTAATTATAATTAATTAGTATTATAGAAATAACTAGATAATTAATTATTTTTTTCTTGCATAAAAAATTTTTAGTATTAATTTCATTATTACCGAGGTTATTCTGGATTCTGATTACATCATTTAATATCGCATTTCTTATATTCTGCATATCTATCTGATTACTATTCTAGAATTTGTTTCAGCTACTCGTAATACTTTGCAAAAATGCATAATTGTTGTTTGTACAATACGCATAACTTTCCAATAACACCTATATTCGTCTAAAAAGGAATTTACAAAAGCACATGTTTTGAATTTACCAAAGAGTGCTAATGTATACCTGGAATGCAAACAAGTTCTCCTATACAAATAAGCCTGTTAATATTTCAGGTCAACAAATTTAATTGCAAATTGTTTTGGAATAATAGAAACAGCTTGAATAATAGTCCCTTAATTTTCAGTTACAAAATTAAAGAAGTATTAAATAACTATCTGTCATGTGCACCTTTATTGAAAGGGGGACTCATGCAGTTTTAAACAAGAAAAGATTGTTTTTTAAACCCATACCTACGTCTATAGATTCCAAAATGGTTCACAGTAAACATTTTTTAATTGAAAATCCTGTCTAAGATTAAGTTAGAAAATAAAATAAATTGCATAATAATCCTCTCTAAGATTAAGTGAGATAAGAAAATAAATAATAACACTGACATATGAATAATTTTATAATACCCGAATTGTGAGGGAAAAGCTGAAATGAATTCAGTACTTTGTATTAAAATGCAAAAATGTTATTAAAAATACCCCAGGATAGAAAATTTTGGGAATACAAATATTTGCTCAGATTTGAACATAATAGGAAAGGTTATAGTTTAAAATGCAATCATTTTTTCAATATTAAAAATATATATCAGCAAATATATTAAAATATAAAAGGATTATTAATATTTAAATATAATTTTTTAACAAAATATCATTTAAAATTCTTAATTCTTATTTATTTTATGATTGCTTCATACACATTAATTAAAAGCTAATTTAGTAATAATAAATTTTTCATAAATTTCTTTATAAATAATAATTAAAATGATTACTAATATATGCATATATTTGATATCATAATTAATCATCTTTAAGAACTATATTAGCAGATGGAGATTAAAATTTATCATTTCTTAAGATTTTTGATGCCAACACTACTTAAAAATTAAAATGGGGAAAACTGGAAAGGAAATATTAATCTAAGAATTGTATTGAAAACAAAAAAAATGATATTTTTAGACGAATATTAATCTTTATATTTACTAGAAAGGTGAATGGTGAATTCCATAATTCTTTATTAATTAAAATTTCTGGGAAGAATTTTAATTATCTCTGAATTCAATCTATCACATTTCCATTAGCACTCACCAATGTTCAATGCGCATCGCGTTGGTTCTATCTTTGAAAGCGAAGTTATGATTTCTCTCTCCATCATATACTGCTATTATGGTTATTGGGGTATTTTTAATGTTATTCTCTAAAATAAAATTCTGACGGTGTCGGTTTTAAAGAACTGATTTTTATGAAACTTACAATAGAAAAATATCCGTAGAATGTATGTAGCTACCTATAAATAGCACCATGATTTTTAATGTATTCTTTGTGGAATATAGTAAACAGAATCATGCTATTATTAGAGTTAAACAAATAAAGCATGTCAGCCAATCATAACTTATATTTTTAACTTTTAATAATGAAACTAGTGCAATATCTCCAACAATTTTCCGATAAATCAATTATTTAATAGTAAAGAAAGAAATTTTAAATTTCCCGATAGATTCCATTTCTTATATCAGTAAAAAAAACTCAGACCGAAGTATTGATTTTCGTATGAGTATAGAGTTGTTGTGTGTGGATCAAGAAGTGGATGACTTTTTTTGTCATACCGACAACTCCAGACTTCTCCGGATGATGTATCACTGTGACCTAGTGATGTGCCCCTTATTACTAACCTTTGGGAAAGCAATAATTACCCGGAGTCTACGTAAGAGAAAATAAGGCTTATAAATCGCTGCTGCGTGTGGCAGAAATGCGCACCCATTACAACAAAAAATAATGTGATTGGTTTTCTTGCAAGGATTCACTTTTTTTTCATTTTCTTTTCGACTCATTTACCTCACAGTATTAATTATTGTACAGAAATAAATTTGCGATTTTTAGAGCATTATTATAATAAATATTAGTTAAAATAAAACAACAAAAAATACTATTTAGTCACAAACATAAAAATAAATAAGAATCATTCACTTAAAATTTTCCAATTAGTTTCAAGGACTTGGCTTATTCTTATCTTAGTGAGTGATTAATAAGTATAAGATTTCAGAAAATGTTTTCCATATCGTAGACTAGGCATGCGCAGAAGTTAAAAATCACTGGTCACAAAAAGACTCCATAAAAATTGCATATATTCGTTGTTTATATGTAATAAAAAATATTTAATCCTATATAATATAGAAATGGATGCATGAAGCGTTATTGATATTTATCGATATAATATCGATATTTATTGAAATATACCCCAGTAACATTCGCATTACACACAGAAAATTAAGATAACGAAAAAAAAAAAATAAATGTGTGGAAAACAAAATTACAAATAACGTTAAAAATAACCCTTATAATAAGAATGAACCCGATGAGAGGCTATCAATGAACTAATCAGCTGCAGTGTTTTTGGCAGCAATATTCTTAAATCACCGTTTTGCATCATTTAAAGCGCAGTTTTTGCTATTTGCAATCGATTTCATTCATGGTTTCATTCCTTTCTTTTTTTAAACAAATTTGTAAACCTATTAAACCCATATTACCATTACTGTATATGATGTACGTACCCCTACTTTATTCTGGATTATGGGCTATAATAAAAAGTATTTGGTTTTGCAACTGGAAATGTTGGTAGCAGCCTTTAAGTACAAATTTAAATTCATTTGTTGTTGCATCTATCATTATTGTAAGTTTGAAGATTTTTCTGTATATTTAACTTGAAATAATCAATATTTTTATTTTTTGTAAATATCTTCAAATCGTTAAAGATATCTCCATTCAGAATTCAGATTGGAGAATTACCTGGAAATCAATGCCAAACTAAGTTACACAACAGGAGAACAATATGCTGATAGTTTATTAAATTTTTTTTTCAAAAATTTTATGACTTAATCATTCCCCACCCCTCCCCTTTTTTAATAAACACCCTACCACACTAAACTCATATAAGACTATCACTTCCTAGATAGTTCCACTGTCTCCTTATGCGACGATATGACCCATTTTTCAACCAGCAGCCTACACTAGTGGTGTAGAAACCATTGGTAGCAAAACCCCTCGAGAATGTTGGAGGGGGCGGGCCGAGAAAACTTTTGTGGATCCCTTGAAGTTGAAAGGGATTTATATGACAAAGAAAAATTTAAAGGTTTTCTTCAACTAGTATTAAATATCAATAAGATAGTAAAATTATATAAGATTATTTATAATAATTAAACTATATTTTTTAAAAAAGAAATTGTATTTATTTGTACATAGTACTCATACTTCGGCAATCGATGAGTACAGAAATAGTGATAAAATATATTTGTCAATTTGATATATCCTCTACCTGCTATCGGATAGGCTTCATATGCAGATTGGGTGGTCTGACGTTCACTAATGGCTGTTGATTTTAATTACAATAAAAGCCGTCATTTTAAACAGTCATCTCTTTTGAATAATCTGCATTGAGAAGGAGTCTGTATATGACATATTATTACTACATTCCGAATTCAGAGGGCTCTTACGTGACTTTCGATTTTAGAAATGCCTTTTACAATTTTTGTGATTGAAAAGGAACGTATATTGGCAAGTCCATTCATTAATGAAGATTGGCTCGAAACACCTAACAATATGAATTTTAACCTACAGAGAAAGAGAATAAAAATTATTTATCATAGCGCAGTAAAATTGAAGGTTTTAAGGATAAGTTGACACTTTGTATAGGAGAATTGATCAAAAACAACACAATATAGGTTCCCTTGCTTTTCGTAATTTAATAAAGAAAAACAATTTTTTTTTTGTTTAGAAACACTATTTCTCGTCATATGATAAAATTGGAAGATTATTTTTGAAATGGTTTGAAAAATTTGAAGTTTATCAATTAGTTTGAATGGATGTATCTGGGAGGAATCTTCTACAAATTTCTCTCCTTTTCCACTACAATTGTGAACCAACATTTCTCTCTCTAGAGTATTTGTCTTCTCTACTCATCAATAAAAGGACTTTTATTCTACGATTACTGTATCCGTCTCCCTGTATATACTCAGTAGTATTCTGTTCAGCTTCATTAATGAGAGTTGGATTGGCCTCGCCGGATGGAGTTGTTTTAATTTCTAAATAAAAGACAATATCAATTTTCAAATACCGAGCAATTTTTTTTTTTCAAAATTTTTTCACCATTTTCACCATTAATGCAGTATTATTTAAAGTGCATCTGTGTACAACACTATATCCAAATTTTGTTGGTCCACTGTGGAATAAATAAAAACAGGTTGATTCATGCTTTCCTTTCCTCCATCTGTAGCCCAAAGAAAAGACTCCCGATCTGCTTATTTACTGTGACCATTCTAGCATAGACAATATACCTTCCGTTATAGCTTCACCATTCATTCGTGTTTTGATACCATCGTTTCTTATTCGACAGCCAATTCTTATTAGTAATGCAATCCATTACAGTTCCTAAACCATTTACGAATGTACACTCATGTACAGTACAGTTTATCTTTGACATTCTCGATAAGTTATGAAAACAAAAAAATTATAAAATTTGAAAGAATTCTAGTCGTTGCAATTCGTATTATGTACACTAATACGAAATACAAAGTTTTAGAATCGTGAAATTTTAGAATACAATGTTCTGGGACTTTCTAGAATAGTTATTATTTTCAGTCAACTAATGTGATTAAATGTTATGCTTGCTATACAGAAATATATACATTTTTTTATTCTAGCACTCTTAAAATATTTACATTATTAAGTAAATAAATAGTATTAAAATTAAAAAATTGCTTAATAGTTACTGTAATGTTGATAGCTTTTAACAATCAGCCAGAATAAAATAATTCGAATCTAAGAAGTTGAAATATTTTAATGTGATTTCATGGCTATATGTTAACTTTAATTAAATTTATTTAAATATTAAAATTTTTCAGTAAAGTAACTTAGTAATTACTTAACTAATTTAAAGATTGTGATTTAATGTTTAACCCTCATTCACTTAATGTTTAAACCCTCGTTAAGTACTCTCGTCGTTTTAATAATAAGTTAAAAGGTGTAGTCTAGAAATAATAAATCATTATTTAGCATCCACTTGTATATAAAAATTACTAAATTTGAAATATCTATTATGCACGGGTAATACAGGAGTAATAATTATATATGTCAGGAGTGGGCGTATCGGAAAATGTTTCTGTTTGGAACTAGGTGGAATAGAAGATTGTGAATTCTCTTGGAAATATAATTTAGTCATACCATGAATATTACCCCTTTAGATAATTGAATTTTTAAATTTTACCCACGTTAGTTTTACTCCTTTTTAGCCTCTTCAATTATGAAAATTTTAAAATTAAAAACTAATAGATTATCATAAAAATATTTTTAAATGAAGATTACCATGAGGTTTTATTTTTTTAAATATTATTATTGTTGTCGAAAGATTAGAGAATATTTCTTCAATAAATTTTAATTTGTTATTTTTAGTTGGAAAAATTTTAATATAAATAAATATCTAATGATTAAGAGACTAATAGACTGAAATTTTCCAACAACCGTTTCTTATCCAACTCATTTAATATGTATAATAATTACTTGAAAAAGTTCTATTACAATTAAAGGTATTGTATATCTCTCAAGGTCATGCCAAGGTGCATAGTGTGATATCTAAACAACTTTCTGCTTATTTTATGTTTATTCTTTACTTAATTCCTCCATTTTCTTGATGTAAGACTTCAGCAATTTTTAAAAAGACCCAGAAGACTTGAGATTCGAAATCAAATCCCAGAAAAATGATAACTCCCATCATGGGTACCTAAAAACGAGCCCAGCTATCACCATTACAAGCAAGCTATTAAGCACTAAGTTCTGCTGTATTTTGTCTTTTATCATTTTGTGGGTCATTTGGTAGAGATCTGTCACAACCAATAGGACTGCTGCAATCTTCTTTCTGGCGACGAGGTGATTATATCAAGAAGACATAAATGCAAAACAAAATCAAAACAAACCCCTCCCCAAAAGGAAGAAAAAAAAAAAAACTTTTGGGGGGGTGAGGGGGAGCAGGAGCATAAATGATGTGTTTTCAGCAACTTTACCCTCCAGGGAGTATGTAAAAGCAAGACTCTTAAAATAAAAGACTGCTGCGGTGCTTTCTATTTGTTTTGCTTTTTTATACACTGCGGGAAAACTGAATGTTGAGACCATCAAAACAAAGTTTGACAAAGGTTTATCTTGGAGTAAACGAGTTATATATAAGAAAAATCTTTTCTGTTTTCGAAATAGAAATGTCGTTTCGTTTTCCTCTTCTCTCAAGAGTAATTTTGCCCGGAGCATTCTGTGAATATTTACAAATGTTACATTCTTGTTTGAAGTAAATGAGATGGCAGCGCTGATACTTTGTCTGAGGATAGTGACATCAACAGGGAAGGAAGGGGGGAAAAAAAAAAAAAAACGATGATGTTTTTAAGGTGAAATAAAACAAACGTGGGGCTTTTTTTTTTTTTGAACATGTAAAATTTAAAGGTAAAAATACTTCTTAAAATATTAATGAACTGAAGTAATAGTATATTCTTTGTAACTAATACTATTCAAAGTATTCAAATCAAGAGTTGCTGTTAAATTAAAAGTGGAGTTACTTGTTATAAACTAGAGTAAACATGTGCACTCCTGTTATAAAATAAAGTATGTTTGTAATCAATTTTAACATATAAATGTAAATGTTAACATTTATATGTTATATGTTAAATACTTTATATATGTTGTGCATCATTTATGTTTTGTAAATCCTTTTAAATTTTGCCACAATAAAGTAAACAGAGCTGATGAATTTAATTTCAAGATAATTACTACAAATTATATAGTTTAGTCTATAAAAATCTTCAAAAATGATGATATTTTTATGGTGAAATAAAGCAATCATAGGACTTTTTTTAACATTACAAATAAAACGTAGAAATACTTCTTAAAATATTACTTAACCGGAGTAAAATTGCAAATAAAATTATAAACAATTCTTTGTAACTAATATATCATGTGTACTTAAAATTACTATTCAAATCATGAATTATTGTTAAATCAAAACATATAGTTACCTATTATAAAATATAGTATAATTAATAAATAAGTTTAAAACTAACAAGCTATGTAAAAAAAAAAAAAAAAAGTTAAAAAGTCAATTCCTACTTTTTTTCCACTATATTGCAGAAAGTCCTTTATAAAGAATTTTCATTCATTTTTTTAAGTTTATCTGGCGCCATCTATTGGTAGATATATGCAACTTAAATCTAAAAAAATATAATTAATTATTTAAATTTAATTACTGACTTAATATTTGAAAAAACTGTATTAACATCAAGTATCATCCACTACAAGTTCAATAAAAATGTATTTGAACTTGAGAGGATGAATAAAAATATTTTGTTAACGATTGAAAATTTGAACAAGATATATATAGGGAGAGTGTGAGCTAATAGAAGGAATTGAATAAATAGCACAATTTTTTGCACATGATTTTAATCTTAACACGATAAAATAAATAGAGATGACGAAATTAATTTCAAGATGGTTACTAGAAATTATACTATAGTTTAGTTTGTAAAAAGATGATGTTTTTAAGGTCAAATAAAATAAACGTGGGACTATCTTCTGAACATGTAAAATTTAAACGTATAAATGCTTCTTAAAATAATTATGAACTGAAGTAAGTTAATATATCATTTGTAATTAAATTACTATTCAAAGTATTCAAATAACGAATACTTTGAATAGTATTCTTTATTTGAATACTTTAAATAGTAATTTAATTACAAATGATATATTTATAAAAAATAAATTTAAAACTAATAAATAGCACAATTTTTTTGCACATGATTTTAAATTTAACATAATAAATACATGGATATGTCGAAATTAATTTCAAGATGGTTACAAGTTACACAATAGTTTAGTTTGTAAAAATGATTTTTAAGGTGAAATAAAACAAAGTTGGGAATTGTTTTGAAAATGTGAAATTTGAACATAAAAAATACTTCATAAAAATTAATGAATCGTAGTAAAATTAAAAAATACTATATTTTTGTAACTAATATATTATGTGTAATTAAAATCATCATTTAAATTTATCAAATCCAGAGTTACTGTTAAACTAAGATATGCAGTTACCCTGTTATAAAATAGAGCATATTTAATAATTAAGTTCAAAACTAATAAATAGCACAAATTTTTGAACAAGATTTTAAACTTTAATACGATAAAATAAATAGAGGTCACGAAATTTATTTCAAGATGGTTAGATTATATCATAGTTTACTCATTAAAATGTTAAAAAAAAAGGTGAGGATTTTTAAGGTGAAACAAAACAAACGTGGAATTTTTTTTTTTGAACATATAAAATTTAACTAATAACTTAACTTTCTTTGTAACTAATATATCACTAATTAAAATTCCAATTCCAATTATTCAAATCATGAATTACTGTTAAATTAAAACGTGTAATTACCTGCTATAAAATATTTAATAAGTAAGTTTAAAACTAATAAATAGCATAATTTTTGCGTATGATTTTGAATCTTAACACGATAAATTATAGTTTAAAAACTAAAAAACACGCTTTTTAGAGTTATTCAAATTAAAAAGTAAAAAACAAATTATAGTTTTAAAAAACACACTTTTAGAGTTAATCAATCTAAAAAGTAAAAATAAATATAATTTAAAAAAACTAAACACGTTTCGAGTTAAAAACTAAAAAGTAAAAAATAAATTATAATTTTAAAAACTAATCACGCTTTTCGAGTTAATCAAACTAAAAAGTAAAAAATAATTGTTAACATAAGAATAAATTACTGACGAGAAAATTATTATCACTGTTTTAAGCGTGGGGTGCTCGATATCCAATCGTTATAATATTTTACTAGTTTCATTCCGAAATGCAGAGTTAGTTTAAAAGGCCATACAAAGCACCCACGCTTTTAGAACAGTGACATTAATTTTCTCGTCCGGTAATTTTATTTTTATGCTAACAATTATTTTTACCTTCTAGTTTGCTTAACTCAGCGTGTTTTAGTTTTTTAAACTATAATTTATTTTACAGTTTGATTAACTCTAAAAGCATGTTTTTAGTGTTTTTAAACTATAATATTTAAATCAGATCCCGGTAAGGAGGACTGGAACTATAATTCTTACAATAATTTAATTGTGAGTAAGGCTAAATGCGAAATATGTCAGCCAGCCAGGTTCGAACATGGAATCTCTTGATCCGTAGTCAGGCGCGTTATTCGTTGTGCCACTGTTCCACGTAGGTTTGAATGTCTTAGGTACTTTCTTTCTTCATGGGTTAAATTGCTCTTCATAAGTTAAAATAAAACCACTAATCCTGTCTATCCTAATCATGATGAGATAATAAAAGCTTATCAAAATATTTTATTGTCGTCGGTACTTGGTAAGTCTACAACGTTTAAATTAAATCTGATCACTTAAAAGTAAGGCAAAATGTAGCCTAAAGTGTCAATTACAAACAAACATACAGGTGAAACTAATAAAAGCGTATTAATAAAATAAATGGAGATGACGAAATTTATTTCCAGATGGTTACTAGTAATTATATCATGGTTTAGTCTGTAAAACGTTTTACGAAATGATGTATGGATTAAGATGTATTGATTTGATTACCATTCTTCACTTGAGATCATGAAATAAAAAGCGTAAACAGATTCATTTAAGTAACAATCCATTTGCTGTTGGGCTGACTTTGTGGATGTTTCCTGATTATCTTAAATGTATATTATGCATATGTAAAACATCCTTAAAAATCCCTTTAAGGCACTGAAGAAAATATTTATAGTACTTAATAAGAAACATTATAATTATATTATAAGCCCTTTTATATGCCTTTGTTATTGTACATTTACATTATTAAAAGATTTAAAATGGGTTTTAAATCTTTAATTATATTAGAGTAAAAATACAAAAATACGAAAAAGCATAATTTAATGAAACAAAGAAAATATTTATAGCTAAAACACGGCAGTTATTTTCAAACTTTTATCGATAAATTATACATATAAACGCAAAAACCATAAATTGTTGACACAAAATACATAATAACTGATTTAATTAGCAACATTTTAATATTAATAAATTTCTTTTTACTTCTAATTAGTCTTTGTTTACTTTTCTTAAGTTTAGTTTTCTAATAATTAATGATTCAATATAAACAATGATTTCCATGCTTCTAGCGAAGAATATGTTGCAATTATTTTAAATTTATTCTCATTTTATTTTATTATTTATTTCTTTATATGTCTCAAAAAAAGCAGACAAACATATTAATCTAAAATTGTGTCTTTTTCTCAAACAAATTATGGAGTATAAAAATATAACCAACACGAATGTAAAATTCTTTTAGATAAATTTAGGGCATTTAAAAATCAAAATATTTGTAATATAAATAAATATAAGTATTGTTGTTACCATCTTCATTCCTTATGCAATGTTGTTAAATTTTAATTAAAATTACATCATATTTGCATTAATTAATAATAAAATTATATTTTATATAGCAAGTTAAAAATTAAATATTTCATAACTGAAATAAGTTATTAAATATTCTCAAATTAAATTAAACTTTCTAGAAATTGATACATTGTAAATAAATAATACAACAAATCAACTTTGTCTGAAATTAAATGAACTGCATTTTTTATATCATAAACTGCGTATTTTATCTCGTGAATAATAATATGCTACTTATGTTGTCTTTTATTAAGGCAAACATTTAGATTTAATTTATAAAATAGAAACTTTGTCTTTTTAAATTTATTTGAAAACTATTCTTTAATATTTATATCATTTAGTAACAATATTTGGAATCCCATGTCGAGTTATTTAAAGAAATTTGTAGTATTTTTAATATATATATAATCAGATAATCTAATATACATAAGCGAGATTTAAATTCACTAAATCATATCTTACTATAAATCAATATTTCATAATAATATATTAATAAATAATATCTACTTATACAATGCAGAAAACTTGATAAAAATTTAGTGCATTTGAAAATCAAAATATTTGTAATATAAGTGCACATATTGATGATAACATCCCCATTCCTTATGAAATGTTGTTAAATTCTAATTAATATTATATCATATTTGTATTCATTAATAATAAAATTATATCGCATCTAACAAGTTAAATTTCAATATTTTACTATTGAAATAAGTTAATTTAATTCTTCATTTGAGAATATTAATATATAGAAATAAACATATTGATACATTTTAAGTCAATAGTATAACATCAACTTTGATTGAAAATTAAATAAACTGCATTTTATCTCTAAAACGGCTTATTTACCTCGTCAATAAAAATGTGCGACTTATTTAAATATTTGCCTTACCGAATAGAAACCTTGCCTTTTTAAATTATTTATTTGAAAACTATTCTTTAGTATATATGTTATTTAGTAACAATATTTTGAATGACATATCGCATTATTTAAAAAGAAATTTATAGTATAAATATAAATATTCAGATTATCTAATATACATAAACGAGATTTTAAATTCATTAAATGATATCTATCTATAAACCAATATTTCGAAGTAATATTTTCCTAAAAATGAAATCGACAAATTATTATTTTTAGATTAAAAACAGCTGCATCTTAGCCATAAATTCTTCAAATTCGGAGTCAAATATCATTTCACAAATAAAAGGTTAAATATCATAAAAACCTACAAACGATATCCCATATTTTCTGAAAATTAACAAAGGAGGCACGTTTATAAAACAGAAGATCTCATTACAAATTTGTCTGATTTGCATTTGAAAAGATGATTCCGGTGTGAGTAATATCTACTCTAAGCACTGGAAATGAATGCCATTTGCATAAAGATTCGTCTGACATAGACATCGACCGCAAACATCTGTCTTTGACGATAAACGCGTGTTTGGCGTGGGGAAAATCCTAAAACAATGGGCATCATTTTTACGCGTTTTGATTTTTGTTCTGATCTTAAATCAAATTTTCCACTAACTCAGAAGGAAAAGAAAATATATATATATATATATATATATATAAATGACTTGTTCAACGTCTTCTTGCTTCGCATGTCAGAGGAAGTATTACTTCTGGTCGAAAGAGAACGTTAATAAAACGTCAAATATTCTAAAAATGAATTTATATTCAAAAGGCAAGAAGTTCAGGGAGAGAAAAATTCGAACTTCTAATGTGCTCGTGATATTGGAGTTCACTCTACATGCATTTTTGAAAGACATTTTTTTGTTTTATGTTATTGAAAAGGGACCTATGACATTTTTTTGAATAAATAACTATTTTCAGTTGCTTTACCTTTATAAAAAATATGCTTTTGAATAAAATTTTTGTATTTTTCTTTCTGATTAAAAAATGCATTAATTTGGACAAAAATTTACTTATTATTTTTTTTACAAATCAACAAACAATAGATTTTTTTTAAATTTGATTTTAATATTTCATGATAATACATCAGTAAATAATAAATCAATATTTTGAATTTTAGAAACGTGACTAAATTCAGCGCATTTGAAAATCAAAATATTTGTAATATAAGTATATATATTGATGCAATCTTCATTCCTTACACAATATTGTTAAATTCTTATTAAAATATCTTATTTGTTTTCATTAATAATAAAATTATACTTCATCTAACGAGTTAAATTTCAATATTACATATCATATAATAATATTAATTTTTACAAATAAACACATTGATGCATTGTAAGTAAATAATATAACCAATCAACATTGTCTGAAAATAAAATAAACTGCATTTTATCTCGTAAACTCATTATTTTACATCGTGAATAATAAATAGTACGCAACTCATTTAAGTATTTGCCTTAACGAATTATAATATTTGAATTTAAAAATAGAAACTTTGCCTTTTAATAATTTATTTGAAAACTATTCTTTAATATTTATGTTATTTAGTTACTATATGTTGAATCTCATATCGCGTTATTTAAAGAAATGTGTAGTTTTAAATATAAATATTCAGATAATCTAATATACATAAGCTAAATTTAAATACATTAAATATTTTATTATAAACCAATATTTCACAGTAGTATTTCGATAAATTTGAATCATTTTTCAGACATAAAACAACTGCTTCTAAGCCATTAAATTCCACAGCCAAATATCATTTTCACAAATAAAAAGGTTAAATATCATAAAACCTACAAACGATATCCCATATTTTCTAAACATTAACAAAGGAGGCACGTTATAAAACAGAAGATCTCATTACAAATTTGTCTGATTTGCATTTGAAAAGATGATTCCGGCATGAGTAATATTTACTCTAAGCACTGAAAATGAATGCCATTTGCATAAAGATTCGTCTGACATAGACAACGACCGCAAACATCTGTCTTTGACGCTAAACGCATGTTGGGTGGGGAAAATCCTAAAACAATGAACATCATTTTACGCGTTTTGATTTTGTTCTGATCCTAAATCAAATTTTCCTCTAACTCAGAGAAAGAAAAGAATATATATATATATATATATATATATATATACACGTATATAAAGACTTGTTCAACGTCTTCTTGCCTCGCATGTCAGAGGGGAGTATTACTTCTGGTCGAAAGAGAACGTTAATAAAACGTCAAATATTCTAAAAATGAATTTATATTCAAAAGGCAAGAAGTTCAGAGGAGAGAAAAAATTCGAACTTCTAATGTGCTCGTGATATTGGAGTTCACTCTACATGCATTTTTGAAAGACATTTTTTTCTATGTTATTGAAAAGGGATCTATGACATTTTTTTCGAATAAATGTCTTTTCGTGTTGCTTTATCTTTATCTTTTGAATAAAATCTTTGTGTTTTTCTTTCTCATTAAAAAATGTATTTGGACAAAATTTACATATTATTACATAAAAATATTTTTCAATTTCTTTGGTTATAAAATATATTTTTTTATAAAATGTTTGTGATTTTCTTTCTGATTAAAAGAAATGCATTAAATTGGAAAAAAATTCCTTTATTAATTTTTTTTTTATAAGAAACAGCAAACAGTTGTTTTTAAGTTTGATACTGTCTAACAAATTATTGGTACTAATAAACAACTGGGTCTTAAATTTGTTACTTATAAGAATATTTTTCAATAGTTTGGTAATAAAATATATTTTTTGCAACACAATTTCTATGTTTTTCTTTCTGATAAAAAAAATATTACTTTTGATTGTAATTTATTTATTTTTATGAAGCAACAAATAATCTGTTTTTAAATTTGTTACTAAATAACATGGAAATTATTTCAAAAGAACAGTCTGAGTACTTTTATTAACCATTTATTCCTCTCAGATTTAGTCAGAACTTCATATTTTATGTAGTATAATGATCTATCTGACGATTGTGAAAGATCGATCAGAAGCACTACTAAACTTCTGGGAATACTTTTAAAGATAACATTTGCAAGACGAATTATCTATAAAATTCTACCAACGCCCATATTCTCTATTTATATCCTATCCACATATTTTAAAATCAAAGGCTTTAAATAATGCCAGTAGCAGTAAATGCTCTTGTCCACCATATTATTCACATGTATTAGATTACATGGGAATAATATGGTGAACAAAATTACACTGCTATTAATATATATGCTTAATAACATAGATATATACGCCGCTATTAGATATCAATTAGTAATTAGTAAACGCGATACTAATTAGTAAACATATATTTTCTTGTAATCTTAAAAATAACTCGTAAAATTTAGTTCACTCTAAGCAAAATTTTCAATTTTCAATTTAATATAAAAATTCAGGTGAATTAAGCATAAAATCAAGTTGTAGTAATTTTTTTTAAATTTTAGTTTGATATCTTTTTCAAAATAACTGAATTATAGAATAGATTAATTTTTTTGTGTAAAATAAATTATTTCAATAATAATCAAAATAATACAAACCTTTGCTTTAAGGAAAAATTTACATAATAGCTACTAATTATACAAAGAAGATACCATGTATTCAAAATACAAATTTTGAAATGACAAAATTTAAAAAATGAAATTATATGCATAGCTACAAGTCGTAAATATATGCAATGTATATATGTCCCTAAGATCATAAAGGATTATTTATTAAGTTCAGTTAAAGAAAAAAATGTAGTTTTATTAAGAAAACAAATAAGGACACGAGATAGTGAAAAAAAGAAGAAACGAAAGGCAAACAAATTAAAACCATCCATTTGAGACTGTGTGCTCTGGAAGCACAGCTGGGAGTTGTAGAAAAGTTAATGATTCCATTTCCATCAAAGACTCTTCAAAAGGACATACATTAAATTGTTTCACTATGAATTATTCAACATTTTCTTAAAAGTATTCTCAGGAAAAATACATTTAAATAGTTTTGCGAAAGAAAGTTCAAATAACTTTTTTTTTTTTTGTTCAACCATTACCTGTAGCTGTCATTTTTTAAGTATTCGTAAGAGGAATGGCTTGAAAACTTTTTTCTTTGTAAAAAAAAAACATGCAAGCATTAAGTTCGAAAATTTGATTTTATGTCTATTTAATCTTTCAATAATGAGAATTAATGTAGTTTTTATTAGGTTATTGAAGAGAAACATTTTTTTTAACTACGCTTTTTTTGTATTAGATTACGTGCTTTCAAAGTTTTTTAACTTGCATTCCTTTATTTTTTATAAACACATTTTCACTTTGTCAAAAAAAAAAAATTTTTTTTGTTTTATACGAATGAGTATTTCTGTAATTTTGGCTTGGTAAAACTTAGAAAGATTCAATACATTTTCTTTTATCATACTTGTGGTTCTTTATTCTAATAAATGATTCTCAGTACATCAATTTTTGTAATTATTTAATTTTAAATAATTAATACAACATTTTCAATATTGGTAATGAAATTACATGAAAAGAAAAATGTTTGTAGTTATATGCATTGTATCTTAGAAATTTAATTAAATTCAACTTGGATGGCTTTTAAATAACATATATCTTTTTTTAATTCTTAACTTATAAGCACATGAACAGCATCTATTTTTTTCTATTGTTGAAAATTCAAGAGATGTCTTCAAAGTTTTACAATTGATACATATTAAATACTTTGTAGGTTTTGTTTTTGAAAGAAACTTTTCGTGAGATATAATTTAGAGTTTTTAAATCAAAATTGACCCTTCATTGTCCAGTACTTTCATTGAAAGTTAAAATTCCAGTTCATTTCTTGAAAAACTAAATTATGAATACCTCGCACACTGAAATAAGAAGATATTATATTTTATTAGATTTATACAAGTTTATTTGCAACCAATTATTTTTCTATTTTTTAAAAGTTTACAAAGCTGATACATTTAAGCAATTGAAAGGATAGGTTTTGATATAACTTCACTCAAATAGAACGCCTACTTTGATTTCCCAAAAAGACTTAGAAACAAATTTATTTATTAAAATTATTTACATTTACTATATAATTATGTTTATATTAGTAAAAATGTCAAAAACATTTACTCATTTTGCAAAAAAAGTAATGGAGAAAATGCAATCAGTAAAAAAAAACAGTAAATAGATCTTTGTCAATACTTTGCTGAAGGAGATCGAGTCAAATATCTGTAAAACAACATGAAATCTTATTTGAATGACTGTTGCCAGATGTACTTCACCTGTGAACTAGTGTTTTTCACAAAATAAAAGGTAATTAAAAATATTCACTTTAGTACAGAATTAGAAATTATTTTCTTACTATTTACCTTGTATTTTAGTTTTCAGGAGCATCATCTCATATCGAAAATATAATTTAATAAAAATATTTACTATTCAATTATGCCTATATTAATAAAAATATCTTTGAATTTAGTCATTTTGAAAAAAAAAAAAAATAACGGAAAGAAAATGCAACCAGTAAAAGACAGTAAATAACACGTAGATCTTTGTCAATACTTTGCTGAAGGAGATCGGAGTCAAATATCTGTAAAACAACATGAAATCTCGGTTGAGTGACTGTTGCCAGATCTGCAACTTCACCAACAACTCGCGTTTCTTTTAAGAATACAAGGTATGCCAAAATACTCCTTTTTAGTCCAAAATTAAAAATTAATTTTCCTACTGTTTACATTGTAGGGTTTCCAAAAAATAATTGAGATATCAGTACATTCAAGATAATCTGTTAAGGGGTTAATTTAAGCTATCATTCCTTAAATTAAAGGATCACATAAATGTATAGTACAAATCATTTTACATCTAAAAATACAAACATTCATTTCAGCTGGTAATATCTCAAAATCAGATGTCAGATTTTTTTACTAACTTCCTCAAAAAATTTAAAACAAAATTCTCCATTACAGTTTATAACTAAGCAACAAAATCACATAACAGCATACGTTTCGTCCCAATAAATGTTCAAATTTTTCTCTCAAAGGAATTTATTTAAACGATGATTTATTCATTAATGAAAGACATCATTTTAACCTTGTTCGTTTCGTGCCCTTGAGATACGATATAATAATGCCTCACTTTTTTTTCTTTTTTTTTTTTTTAACAAAAAGTTGATTAACATTAGAAAAACGAACACTTGAAAGGAATTCCTTTTTTTTAATGCCTGGAGGGAGGTAGAGTTTTTTTTAAAAGATAAAAAAAAAAAAAAAAAAACAATGCATTTTCTATTATATTTTTCTTTTTGTGTTATATTTTTTTTAAGGATTTAAAGCAACTGAAACTGGTAGATTAGAAGCTTAAATAGGAACGATCCATAGATCACGTCTGGCAAAGAAGCAATTGAAAGTTTTCAAGAGAAAAATGAAGAAAAATAATGTTTCGCTGTAGCTATTAAAAATACTAATTGGATACTGACGAGAAAATTGGAATTCTACTACATCCGGAACTTTTGTTTTTATACTTCTTAGATAATTCGGAAATAATTTTATTACTTATTGTAAAAGTAATTTTAAAAAATCGTTTTAAAATTATAATAATACTAATAATACAGTGGCAACTTGCATCGATTTCAGTAATTTGCAAATTAATTTAAAATCCCTATTTGTTTAAATAAGCAATGAAACAATTCTATTTTTATTTTAATTCACTAAAATTTAAATTAATATTTATGTTAAAAGCTATTAAAAAACTATCGATTACTTTGACTAATTATTTTACGCAGATATATGTTAAATATTCTTTATAAAATGGCATTAGAATGCATTATATCTTTTTGTTAATTTATTATACTCATTACGTAAATGTATTACTTACGAACACAGTTTAGACAAATAAGCAACTTATTTTATATTTAGCATTTAAAAATGTTTTGTACAAAAAAATTTAATTAATGATTTAAAAAAAAATTAGAATTTTTTTAAATAAAGAAATTAAATATATTAATAATTTTCTTACTTTAAAATTTATAATATCACTAAAATTCACGATTCATGAATTTTCTAACATTATTCAAAACAACGTTTTTATCGTTTCGTGGACTGTCATCTCATAGAACAAATAAGTATTTATAAATGGTTTTCAAGATTCTGGACTTTTAGATATTCTGGAGTTTTGGAGACCATATTTAAAAAAAAAAAATGTTTTCTTTGAAAAATTCAACAAAAATATTAGTAAATTATCATTTTCAATTTAAAACAAATTTAATTCATCAAAATAATTTTCAACAACTTCAACAAATTCTATTTATGCAACAAATAATTTTAAATGCACAAAAATGTTTTTATACTAAATATTTTTTGTGAAAAAAAATATATTGTCGATATTATTTAAATTGGTTTGGTATTAAACTTTTAAGAAAATACTCCCCACTGACTAAATCGAGTACGGGCACATTAAATATGTAGGCCAAAAAATCCTGCATGAAATTTGAAAGAAGGGGATGAGTGTTTTATACTAAATATTTTTTTTTGGAAAAAAAAAGTATATTTTCGATATTGTTTAAATTGGTTTGGTATAAAATCTTTGCGAAAATTCTTTCCACTGACTACATCAGTATGGACACATTAAATATGTACGCCAAAAAAAACCCTCCATGAAATTTGAAAGAAGGGGATGAGTCTGTTTGTCATAGGCAGGGAATGTTTTTTTTCTAAATATAGCCACATCAAGATAATTTTATATGCGTGTTCCTTTTATAAAGTAATCAACAAATGTAAATGATTTTTCTGAATAAGTTTAGTTTAACGTAGTTAAACTAAACTTATTGAGAAACTCTATTTAAGTTTTACGTAGTGAACTTGAATAGGTTTAGCATTGTATTGCCTTCCATCACAACATTATTGATGTGTAGTACCAGTTGATCTTATATTCATTACTAAAATATCGTACAGAACAACATTTACGTGTAAAAGAATAAAAATACCATTGATTATTTTTCTATTTATATATAAATTATGAATATTCATTTCAGGGTAATAAAGGTTGGAATTCCCAGTAAATTAAAGCCTTAAAAGTTTTCCTTCATAATCATTTTTTTAATTTCTCCAGAGTTATTATTGGCGAAACTTTAGCTTACCCCGCCTTATGCTTGTAAAGGCTACGATAACAGATCTTCATATTTCGTTACCGATTTATGTGGCTATTAACAAACCAATCAATAGGCGTGCGTGAAAGTGACTTACGTCTTAACACGCGACTTACGGAAATGTGCAATACATTATGCCAAACAAGGCTATTGATTGGATGTTTGCGAAAGGATAGGTTTATATAGGTTGGGATCTCTGACTATTACTCAAGATAACAATCTCATGCATGTATAAACATCTCACATTCTTCTAGAAGAGTGCAGCTAACTTTTTGTCTATCTATCTCGATAATTTTTTTTTTTTTGTATTTGAGTAATTGATATAATTATTTATATATTTATTTTTAAAGATTGACAAGATAGTCCTTTTGGGAATATTTCTGAAAAAAAAATTTTTTTTTTTTTTTTATAGGCGTGAAATATTTTAATCTTATGTAAAACAAATGTAGGAAATAATATTTTTTGCCCGATATTTTATAATCTATCAATTTATCGTAATGTAAGAATACAATTTAATTTTTTTTTATTTAATATCGTAAATCACAACACAATGGATAATACAAATGGATAATATTTATGCTTATATACTCATCATAAAAAATAGTGGCAATTTATAATATCTGAATTTATTTATTTATTATTTTGTTATGGAATTCATAAACATGAATGAAACAAAAAATTTTGAAAATATAATCTCTTTCTCTTTTTTCTCAAAGTTAGTGTCTGTGCTTGTTCGACTATGCATGACCTTAATTTACTTCGAATTCAACCAAAAATTGTCATGGATATTTTTAATTCAATGTCTATATTAACTGACAATAAACATTTCGAAGTTGGTTCAATATTCGTTGTAAAATTTCGCAATTCGATTTTACGTCAATTTGGCAACTTTCATGGATGACGAATTTTTTCATAGTTGACGTTATTTTTTACATTATTGTACTGTCTGAGTTTTCGATGCCTTCATCTGTCTGGAAGTCACTTAATTATATAACGCGCGATGTCGAAATTTACCCCTAGACGTACCTAGTCTTTCCCAGTGTGAGGTTGGGAGAAAGTGTTTTAAATTTCACATTGGGTTTTATTGTTAAATTTGCAATGCCACCTAAGAAAAGAAAAATATTCAATTAGACCAAAATTAACTGAAAGAAGAGAAGCATGTAGATCTATAGAAATTGTGGATATATCTGAAAAAATAAGAATTTAATAGTTCGAGATTGACAACGTTACAGCTGAAAAACAAAAAATTGCTGCCTCAAAAGACACGAATCTAACTAAACGAGTTAATACATTTTTTTCTGAATCCGTGTTACTCCAAGTTCTATGTGCTAGTTACATGCATTTTTTAATTGTTTGGGTACAAGGTAGTTGCTAGGGGATCGAATGTAGTAAAATATATGATAAAAAATCTCATTATCTTTTCTCTTTTGGCTCGTTTTGTATTCAAATTCAACCAAAATATATTAAAATGAGACATATTATTGACCAATTTTAATCATTCTTGTCAACACCGTTTCAAAATTAAGCGTAATAGAGACGAGGAAATGCCTAGACCATTGTTCAATGTTGCTTTCCTTGTGGCCCGTTTGTTATTTGTCTTCATTGCTTTAAAAAACATAGAAGATTTTCATGATTAGACTAAATAAAAAAGGAACATTCCAACATTAGTTTAATAAAAAATGTAAATATTAAATAAATAGATTATTCATTGCTTTCTAATTTATTTTATACTACAAGATTGACTCTTTCCTATAACAGATAATATAATACTTTCATTATATATATAATGGATTTCAGCAAAAATTTTTCCACAAATACGTCATAATTTGAAATGGATATTAATATGTGTGAATTGATGGACGTTTATATGCAATCAAACATCTTTAAGAATGAATTTAAAATGCTTAGTAAAAAACTATTTGATTAACTCTTGATCTTGGTCATTATAACAATTTAAACAAATTCTACAAATTCAAAAAGAAAATGCAATATCACAAACATTTTTTTAGTAATTTTATTATAATGCATCATTTATTTTTTTTTTAAATAAATATAATAAATATATTTTAAATGACTTGCACGGGACTTATTTTAAGGCCAATGGCTTTCACAAATCTGCGCATAGTTCATCTAGGACAATGGTAGAATGATTACCAATAAATATAACAGATCATTTTCTACCACATTTTATTCAACTAAAACTACCCTTTACTAAGGAGTCATATCACATGAAACGTTGGAATTTCCTATCAGTCAAAGTGAAACAGTGTGTCACATTCTCTGTCAAGTCAGCAGCAGTGAATATGACACAATGATCAGGGATCAAATCTTCCTTCTCATGAACACGCTGTCACAAAATCACATGTAGGACGACTTCCTTTACAGTGTTTCACTAAATAAATTACTCATTGCGCTTTGATGAGTATACATCAAAACTCTCAAACATAAAAGAAAAAATGTCTGCATAAAGTGTAAATAGCCAAGGAAGCCTTTGCTGAAATGTGATTCTTTTTGAAGGCTTACTCAACAGCGAATATATGAGAGAATTAATTAAAACTCGAGACTTGCTACCAAGAAAAAATCCCTTCACATTACACTACGAAAAAAGATACTACAGCGTGTGCCAAGAAGGCGAATATCTGTAGGTCTTTTTAAAAAGAAAGTTTATCATATATCCCTTTCTAGGGAATAAAATTAAATGGCTCTTTCTTACTTTCAAAATTAATTTACAAAGTTTGAAATGACGAGCGCAGTTTTTAATAATATTGACTGCAGGGATATCAACTTGGTTTTTTTTTTCTTCCTCTTCTGTCTTCAGTTTTATAATATTTTTCGAAAGAGTGAGAAAACTTTGTTATTTTTTTTTTTTTGTTTTTGTTTCATGCATAATGAGATGCTAAATGCTTTCAAAGAAAGAAAGAAAATCTAACTACTTAGCCTAGGGATAAATTGCTGGCATTAGGAAAAAAATTTGGATTGATCTGTTCTAAATTTAGGTTTTATATTGGTAGCATCACTGTTGTTGCATAATTTAGCGATCAATATGAAAATTAAAGCTGCACGATTTTTCCACTTAGTGTTGCTTGGGCATTTTATAATAATGTTAATCAATTTGTCTGTTGTTAATTAAGGGTGACATTGCATAGATTTTTTTTTTTTCTTGTGTGTTCAATGTTTTGGCGTTAGTTGATATTAAAAGTTTATAATTTGAATAATTTAGAAATTTAATTCTGAAAATTTTACTTCGTACCATAATACTTGTTTATTTATTAAAATTCAACAACTTTCATTTTACCTTTTATTGACCTTTTACAACCAAACTATTTAAAATGTAGGTTACTGAATTTATAAAGAAATTCCAATTAAAGAAGGAAGATCTTTAAAGACTGAATTTACATTACGGAAGTTGACCTAATTAAACAGTGTAGTAACTTTAATTACCATCAGTCTAGCACTAATCGCATGTGTCATCAATCTGGCAGTAACTGGTAATATACCAGTAACCATACCTAGTAAGGTGGTTACAATTACTTGTAATATACCAGTAACTGTAACCACCATACTTCGTAAAAGCATTTATACGTGAAAGACATCAGTTACAATTTCTTTTGAATGATATTACATTTTATTTACTTTAATATAATTATAATATAATATATACGCTAAAAAAAGTAATGGCTGCCCATATAAAATACACATGCAATTTTCTAAGTTTATGAATTCAGAGTTGCAATGATAAAATAGACAGATAAGCTGTGTTAAATGATAAATAATTTTGAAAAAATTTATTTCAGAGATATTTTACAACAAAAAACAATGAATTACTTTAAGTGATAATATTTATAAATCCTAAAGACATGAAATAAACTATTTCATTCAAAATAATAAAGATCATGATAACAAAAGGTTTAAAATCCTTATCATTTATAAAATATTTAATTTGTTAAAGTTTTTTTTTTATTGATAATTTTTAAATATTTTTGCATTAAAACTTTATTTTCCCATACCTTAAAAATATATGCTTAAATAAATCAGTAACATAATATAATAAGATATTGCATCAAAATATAAAATGATACAAAACAGATATACTTAAGTTGACTGGTAAAACAAAACCATGAAGCCTACTCTTTTTTTGATTTGTGAAATTCTTCTACATACTTTAAAATTTTTTTATATAAAACAATTCTTTTATTCTAATAATTCTAGCAAAATCTTTCACAATATTAACAACTAAATACATAAGAAGCCATTATAAATTATTATTATTTACATAATACCATAAAAAGTTTCAAAGTTTTAGTGTTTAGTTTTAATTAATATTTCTGATGAAGTTAATATTGTTGTGAGTGATATAGTTAATATTGTTGTGAGTCATATGTTAATATTGTTGTGATATTGTTGTTAATATTGTGTGTTATCTATTTAATGAGTACTGAATACTAAGTAATTTAATATAATGAGTAATGAATACTGAGTAAAAATATAATGTAATGAGTAATGAATACTGAGTAATTTAAAATAATGAGTAATGAATATTATAATGTAGTAACGAATAATGAGTAATTTAATGTAATAATGATTACTAATTAGTAAGGATTAATAATAGTTTAGTTTAAATAGCAACGATAAGTGTTTTAGGGAATTGAACATTAGTGTTTTAATTTTAACTACTAGCACTACTTCTATAGCGAATGGAAAAGCAATTTTTTAAAACTTTGCTCTTGAAAAAAAATATATAGAAATAATTTAAATAAAAATATTTAAAATTATAATTTATAATTATTATTTAATTATTTTTAATTTAATTTATTTTATTATAAATTATAATTTAAATTTATTTTTATTTTATGAAAGAAAATAAAGAGAAATATATTTCTGGAATAGGTGGGATTACTTTTGAATAAATTCCACATTACAAAATGTGTTTTTATTCTAATCTGAGAATTATATAAAAAGGAGCATTTTCATGTATTAATTACAATACAAAACTAACTAATTTTTTTTTTTTTGTCGTATTATTCATATATATTTTGCTATTTCTTATTATTTTAATATGTCAAATAGTCTGATAAATAAAATATTTAAGATTATTTTAGCATTTAAAATTACACATTTTTATATTACATACAAAATAAAAAAATTATACGATGATTCACGTAACACCAGTTTTGTTTTAAGCCATCTAAATACGAAATGCTTAGAATTCCAAGTGCGAGAGGATCTTAAGTGAAACAATAAATAAAATCAAATACACAGAAAGACAGAAGAATTGAACCATAATCTTAAATCCCGTCTGTAAGATTTTTCCATTATATTAACGTATCTTCCTCGTTTCTTTAGCTTTGTTTTTCATTCCCTTCTCCTTTGTGAAGCAATTTGGAGCAATTTCCGGCGCCCCAAAGTCATTTTGTGTAACATATCAGGATATAATTTATTTTTAGCTAAACAAAATAGTTTTCCCGCCATTTCGAAGAAGCAGGCGGTAAAAAATTCTCCTTCCATTCCTTACTTTGTTATTATTGCTGTTTAGCGGATTCGAACGTTATTTGCCTTAATAGAAATGAATTCGAACAAAAGGGAAGAAGAGGAAACTTATTAGTTCGTTCGAAGAATATAATTTGTTATATTTCCTTTGTTTTAGAAATGGGAAAAATGTAAAATATGTTCCTCGCGCTGAAAGAATATTATTGAGTCACTCTGAATGTCTCTGCTCCATGTATTAAAAGCTTATTCTTCGTCTTCAGGAAATGTATTGGCAGTAATTAAATATAAATCTAAATAAGATGTTTGTAGAATTTTTTTGTTCTTCTTCTTACTTATGAATAATTCTTTATTTGCACATTCCGAAGATTGGTTTTTTAAGAATCTTCCAATAAGTTTTTCAATTAGGTCTGATGATATTAATATCGATTATGTAGTCTTGTTGAAACATGGAACATATTCACTTGAAATAAAAGAGAAAAAAATTCTACCGTGAATTTCTTTTCTGTTTTAGTCTTATATTTGACAACAATGAAAGGAAGATTTGGAAATTTATTTTGGTATTGAATTATTATTCATAAACCTCTTTCATCGAAATGAATAAAAAAGCATTTCAGATGAATACTCTTAAAACTGTGTTTGTAAATAAGTGCAAGTAACACCAGTAATATATAAAGTTGCATTATTAATTTACGTTTTCATCGGTTGTTATGTATAATTAATTTTAATTCTCGATTAAAATAAATGCTGCCGCAAAAAATAAAAAAAAAATTAAATTATAGTCTCTGAAGTACGAAAATAAATTACATTAAAATTTATTTCATTTTACAACATTTTGTTTCGAGTTTAAACTATTCCATAAATTCAATCATATTTATTTCTGAAATATTTTAAAAAGCTGATATGATTATATGTTAACTGAGTATTGATAAATATTTTATTTTATTAAAAAAAAATTTCTAATGTGGAAATCTAAGCATGTTTTAAAATATTGTTGGACTTTTTAACCCTTTGCACTCAAAGTTTTTTTCATTCATATTACCAGCAACTCGAAGCGATTTTAGTGAAAAGATCATATTCAAATGTAAGTTTGACATACGCATTAAAAGAAATGCATTATTTATATTGTTATTTGCATTGTCTCCGTAGCGGAGCCTCGAGCTTGAAGACAAATTTTAAATGGCTCCGCTGCGGAGTCCTCGAGTGCAAAGGTTAAATATTGTTCATTGTAAATAAAACTATTAAATTGTATTTAATATGTATGAAGATCTGTAGAATATTAATAGCATTGACTGTATTAATTTTAACAATATACTGCTAAAATAATCAGTAGAAGAATAACAATATTTTTAGCCATAGTAAAGTCAATAACAAAAATACACTATCAAATGTTTTTCCAAAATAATTAATAATTCGTTAACAGTAATTAGCACCGAATAATTAATATGCAATAGATTTATTTAATTTTTATTCATTCTCTAGGATCATATCACTAATGCTGGTGTCTGATATCGACCGTTATAGTTAAAACAAGATTTTTAAAAATGAAAATACTTTAATTAGAATAATTATCATATAATAGTGGCAAAATTATATGGATAATTCAATATCGAAGTTTTTTTCTTCAATTTGCTAAGTTGCACACGTGCAAAAGGCAGCAATCAAAAATTTAAAATATTGTTTAGAGATATTTTTATTTTGAAGCGATTCTTCATCTGTTGATAATTTTGGCGGAGTACCCAAATAACTGATCTATTGATAATTTTTGTGGAGTACTCATATGGTTCTTTATCTATGGATGATTTTCAGGAAGTACTTAAATGACTTTTTATTGATGGATTATTTTTGAGAAGGACTTTAGTAATTCTTCATTTATGAAACGCGATTGTTGTAAATCATTTACTTTTTCCAAGCAATTAACATGATTCTGGTGGCTACCAGAAAGAGGAACACAGCAATTTAACATTCTTTATTTATCTTAACTTACTTCGGCGATCCTTGTTTAATCACAAACGCCGTATATGAAAGCAAACTACACAATTATCTAAATAATCGATATCATATTGTTCAAGCCTTTGGTGGAAAACCAAACCTCTTATCACACTTTTTCCTTGTTATATTAGGTATTAAAAATAAAATTTTTATCTAAAACTTTATGATAGAAAATAATTTAAATTACATAAATTATTTTAATTGAATAAACACTATGAAGGAAAGGTTAGGAAGGAAATTGTTTACTATGAACTGTTAGCTGGCGTGTGAATAAGAACTGCTGAAACTTACTGTCTGCAGTAAGACACTTAAAAACAATATGAATCTGATTGAATTCTGCAATGTAGCAATCTGACAGCCTTAACTTACTTCAGTGATCCTTCTTTAATCACAAAGGCCATATTGGAAATCGCATTGCATAATTGTCTAAATAAACAACATAATTTTGTTCAAGCCTTTGGGAGGAAACCCCTTATCACACGCTTTCCTTATTATATTAGGTATTAAAAAAAAAAAAATATCTGAATCTTTATGGTAGGAAATAATTTAAATTCCATTAAGTTATTTTAATTGAACAAACACTATATTTAACTTTATTCACCCACTAAAATACTCAATTTAAAAAATTTCCTTTTTAAAAATTCAGCAAAAAACGACGATGATTCTTATACATAATCAAACTGATACAATATATGTTTATGTAGCTTGCTGCAGTATTATATAATATGCTGTTATGGTTACTCAACATATAAAATATTTTTGGTGTTTCATCATAAAAGTCATATACTAGAAGACAACAACATTGCACATTTATCTGAACTTATACAAAAGTCTCTTTCAAAATTTTTATGGTAGAAAATAATTTAAACAATATAAAATGTTAATTCAATAAACATTTTGTTTAACGTATTCCACTTATTAAAAATACTAATTTAAAAATATTTTAAAAAAATGTGTAAAAAATGACGATGATTGTTATAATCATCAGTCTGATACAATATATTTCTATATGTACCTTGATACAGTATTGTTATAGTATATAGTTATGATTACACAACAAAGAAACTAGTTTGGTGTTTAATCATAAAAGTCACATATACAGACAAACACCATTGCACATTTATCTGAACTTATAGGCAAGTCTCTCTCAAACGCCAGTCTCAGAAGACAGACGCTAACTACATCACCGAAGGAAAGGAAACATCTTTTCCCAGACACAATCACCCCTAACTAGGTCATCGCACCCCATAACGTGACACCATCTCATAACTCCGGAACACAAAAGGCATCCAGGGACCGGTGATTTCCGTCTGCTCCCCTGATGACCTGTCACTCCGCCGGATCTCCGGGAGAAAGGGGGTCGCACAGATAGCGGCCATTAATTTCGGACAGGGGACGGCAGAGAGTGGGCCGGAATTCGCTATGAGCGTCTTGCTGCTGAATCTTGGGATGGTGTTCTGGGAAAAGGTTGATTGTGAGAGTTGTTAAGCGAGACACGAATGGGTCGAATTCGTTCAAGCTGGAACGGATTAGTTGAATTTCTTATTGTTGAGAAGAAAGATAAAAAAAAAAAAAAAATTGTAAGGTTATACAAATTTTGAGTAATTTTGTTTTTAGAAAGACGCGTCAATTAAAGCATATTTGAATTTTGAAAAGGAAGTATGAGATGTTACTAATTTAAAAATAGGAAATTTAAAAACAAAATGTCTATTTATTTTGGAAGATAAAATGTTCTTTTTAGTGAGATAAACATTTACTGACAACATTTAGTAGCTTATTTATTTTTAGTAATTTTATGAATATGGTCTTAAATTTCGAGGAAAATAATAACTTTTCTTAACAAAGAAATAAATAAATGCAAATAAATAAACAAAATAAATATGCAACAAAACAAAAACGAAAAAAAACCCTTAAAAATATTTATGTATTTATTAAAAGCCTAAAAAAGCTGACTAGTAGTTACTGTGTTAAGCATTATTACCAAGGTTGTTTGATTTGAAATTCGATATCAGATGCTATCTGAAAGCTTTCGTGTCAAAAGGACGTAATAAATAGCATGCTGAAGAGTCCTATAGTTGTTTGGCTCGAGGAGGTTTGGCTTGTTGCTGTACGGTCATTTTGTGCTAAACAGACCAGGACCTACAGTGAAAAGTGGATTCCAAACCACTAACAAACATCCATGTTATTACGAGGAATCAAACCTTAAACCTGCGATACCAAGAGTCAGAGAGCTACCCACTTGTTCGAGCAAGGAAAGTACAATACCTTCTAGAAGATACCTGATGTGTTGATGTGACAAAAATAGGTTAAATATAAAATCTCACATGGTGCATCTGAGGTAATGCAGAATCTGCAGCATATTTGCCTTCTCTATAGTAGACTAAATTCTGATCAAATAAAACATTATTTTTTAGTTAATAAAGGAAGCTTAATTTGAAACTCCACAAGTGATCCCGGACCAAAAGCTATTGTGTCTAAGTGGGGGGATGGGTTCTATAAATTCATAAGCTGAAATGCCATTTCTTTGGGCTTGAGATGGATGGTGTAATCATCTGAGATGTTACTAACTGATGTGCCCAAATATAAATGCAGCGAAGTACTTTGTGCAGATTCAGCTTATTGAGAATGCACCATATATGTCGCTCTACTGAAACTCCCCCTGGTTGAAGGAAAATATATTATTTAATTAATACTTAAATTCTTAAAAATCCAACTGATATTGCAAAAACAATTTATTTTTCAACTTTTAAGACAATAAGCAGTCAAAGATATTTTAATGTTTTATTTTGCTTAGAAATAGCTTAATAGTTCTTTGTCTTATCTAAATTTATGGTTATTAAATTTTGTTTGTTCAAAAGTACGTCTTATTAAAATTATTTAATGGGTTTTAATTTATGTTTCAAGTAAGAAATTTAATATAGCAATAAGAATGTAATTACATTTAATATTTCATTTTTTTTACCTACTTTATCAAAAATTAAAAAATTAAAATTGCGTTTGTGCTTTTTGATGTGAGGTATGTATGTATTTACTACTATTGGCAACAGGAAAAACAAAAGCAGGAAAAATAATTAAAAATTCTAAAAAAAAAACCTTAACCGTCTTAACCTGACCTTTACTGTCTTAGTATTTAAATATACTTTTAAATTAGCATGTAGGATAATTTTCTACCTACTATTGTGAATCCAATAAATCTGAGTCAGATATTATAAAAGCACAGTTATAAAATAAATGCTTGCTAAAAATCGCATTTGACTGTAATTTTTATTTTTTAAAAAATCATACGTACTTAAAAATTTTCAATAAAAAATAAACGAATAGATCTTTAAACGTAAAATAGACCTTTTCACGTTTCAAACTTTACTATTCGCACTTCGATAAATTTTGCTATCCTCTATACATTCTTCAAATATATATTTCAGGTAGTATCTATTTTAGTTTTCTTAATACAAAAATGTGATCAACGATATATTTTTTTTTCATTCCGTGTATTTATATGACAGAAAATCAAATAAATCTTTTGGAAAAGCGATATAAATAAACCCATCTACAGAACAAAATATTTTCATTGCCAACAAAAACCACCATTTACAGCTAGAACAATACGACTCCAGCCACCGTCCAGTGTCTCTAACAATGATTGTGGTCACTCCACACAACATCCTCAGGTTTAAATCCAAAGAAAAACCAATCCGCTAGAGTGTCATCAGTGTAAATGCCAGAGCCAGCAAGAAACTATCCGCCAGATGGAATGGGGGGCGGGGAGGAGGGTGGTTCGAACGAAAAGAGAAAAACGGACATCTTATCATGTTTCGGTTTATTCTTTCTTATTTCATTCCCTCCTTCTGTTCTTATTGACTGGACAAATAGGCGGACATTGCAGTGACCGTTTCTTTCCGTCTTTTCTTCAGTGGACGCCTTGTAGGCAATGCCATCCATAAATTAGTTCCAGATTCTAGTTTGGTGTTTCCTTTTAGCCCGGACTAATTTGAAAGATGTTTCGTTTTGTTTAACGTACAAAAAAAAAATTCAATATAAAGGAAATCTTATTGTATATGTCGTTCATCAATAAATGTCGCGATTTATGTATATTGGCATATTTTTTAGCTGTTGGAATATATAGTTATTGGGTCTTCGATTTATGAAACTTGCACTTATGATATATGAAAATTATTTAAAATTTCTTATTACTTATTACATTCCATTATTTTTAAAAAAAAAGGAAGAGTTGTGGAAAAATAAAAGTGAAAAAGCTAGATTTCTAAAAGATTTTAATGTGAAATTTAGAAATAAATGTTATTTATAGCAATCCAAGAAGTTTAGTTATACGAAAATAGGAATAAAAACAAATCTACATCAGGATCAATCGCTTTCCTAAAATCAAGGTCGAAAGATATTTATGTTGTTTTTTTAAATTGTAAAAATTCTCCTTTCTAAATTATGTGCTAATCGGTAAGTGAGGTAATAACTAGTTTAATGATGCTTATATCAGTTTATGCAAATTTTTACTATTTTAAATTTAAAAAAATATTAATAATAGAATAGTAAAATATTAACATAAACTCCCAACAAATTATATGGTGGGTCTCTTTCATATGACTCGCAAATGTGGAGTAGTTACCCAAAAGACTGTTTGGAAGGCAATGTACTCCTTACCACCCATCTGGGGGCTGTTTTTTGGTATTTACAAGGCCCACCGTCTTTGCATCCTCACCTCTCTAACTGGTAGAAGGCTACAAAGCTCATGACTCTTCTAGAGTCCTTCAAAAGAATAGCGAGTTTGTTGATTAAATCAATATACTCCTGGCTGAGATTTCAGTTTTATTGAAATCTGGAAAACATTATACACTGAAGTGACAAAAGTCATGGGATAGCAACATGCAAATTTTCAGATGGCAGTAGCATCGCGTAGAACAGGTATAAATGCGCAGTGCTTTCGCAGAGCTTTCATTTCTGTTCAAGTTATTCATGTGAAAAGGTTTTGACGTGATGATGACCGCACGACGGAATTAACAGCCTTTGAACGCGGAATGTTAGTTGGAGTTAGACGCATGGGTCATGCCATTTCGGAAATCGTTAGGGACTTCAACATTCACAGATCCACTGTGTCAAGAGTGTGCCGAGAGTATGAAATTTCAGGCATAACATCCCACCATGGACAGCGCGCAGTGGTCGACCGCCTGCACTTAACGACCGAGACCGGCGACGTCTGCAAAAGAGTCATAAATTCTAACAGACAAGCAACACTGCGTCAAATAACCGCAGAAATCAATGTGGGACGTACAAGGGACTTGTCTGTTAGAACAGTGCGGAGAAATTTGACTTTCTTGGGCTATTCCAGCAGAAGACCGACTCGAGTGCCTTTACTGACAGAACGACATCGCTTGCAGCGACTCTCGTGGGCACGTGAGCATATCGGTTGGTCCCTAGATGAATGGAAAACCGTGGCCTGGTCCGATGAGTCACGATTTCAGTTGGTAAGAGCTGATGGTAGGGTTCGAGTGTGGCGCAGACCCCACGAAGCCATGGACCCAAACTGTCAGGAAGGCACTGTTCAAGCTGGTGGTGGCTCCGTAATGGTGTGGGCTGTTTTTTTTCATGGCATGGACTTGGTCCTCTGGTGCGACTGGACCGAACATTGACTGAAATGCTTATGTTCAGCTACTTGGAGATCACTTGCAGCCATTCATGGACTTCATGTACCCAAACAACGATGGGATTTTTATGGATGACAATGCGCCATGTCACCGGGACACACAACTGTTCGCGATTGGTTTGAAGAACATTCTGGACAATTCAACGAATGATCTGGCCACCTACATTCATGAATCCCATCGAGCATTTATGGGACATCATCGAGAGGTCTGTGCGTGCCCAAAATCCTGCACCATCAACGCTTTCACAATTATGGACGTCTATCGAGACAGCATGCCTCAATATTTCTGCAGAAGATTTCCAACGACTTGTTGAGTCCATGCCACGTCGAGTTGCTGCACTTCGCCGGGCGAAAGGAGGGCCGACACGATATTAAGAGGTATCCCATGACTTTTGTCACTTCAGTGTAAGTCTGATACGTATAAAAATAACTCAAAAAAATTTCCAGAATTTTGTAAAGAAATAATATTTTTACCAGAACAAAAAAAAGTAAAGAAATATGTGTAACTGCAAGAAATGTGTTTCTTATAATCAACAATACCTATTGAGGATAAATAACTGCATCATGATGAAATGAGAGATCTGATCAAATGCTTTATTTGCAATAGGAAGTCATCTTATATAAAGGACTGTTTTAAGTTATATGAACTAAAATTACTAAAAATCTTTGATGTAAAGGGATTGAAATAAATATTTGTCTATAACAATTTTAATATCAATAGTAGTAATGAATACATAGAATACATAGGCTTCAAAGGAAATAAAGTCAATAAATAGTTTAATGCTTTTTATATACATGAAAATTTACTAAAATTATATTCAATTGCTTGTGAGATATTATATAATTTAAAACGTACAGATAAATTTATACAGTTTTTACTCTTTTAAGTAAAAAAAACTTAAATGATGAAAATATTGAGTTATGTCATCAAAAATTCAATTGCTTTATTTTTGAGAGAATTTTTATTGATTTTAAGGAAAAAAAAATATACATATATATTAAATTTATATCAATGTGGACTTAATATATAAATATATATTGGGATGTCTTACAGATATTAAATTTTTAAAATAGATATATAAAAATGCTTTTTTTTCTGTTATATAGGCAAATAACAAATATATATTAAAAACTCTATAAACGTTTCATGTTGAGTTTGATGATATATATCAGTAACATAATATGTGACTTAAATATTTAAAGAAAATTGAGAAAACTGTGATCTTTTAAAAATATAGTTATGTTGTTAATAAAAATATATATTAATTTTTTTTTTCAGATAATTCCATAAAACGTTTTTGCAATGTACAGAAATAATAATCAAATAGTTACGCGCTATTTGATTATCAACAATATTTGATTTTAAATGAAAAACAGTTTGTAATGGAAATTTTTTAAAAATAATTTAAATGAAAATATTACAGCCCCCTACATTATTACTTAAATATATTGAACATTTTCTTTTCTTTCAATATATAAATTCTTTAGCTCTAAGTGGATACTTTTAGTATCTTTCCTGCTCTGATTTATGAAATTTTTAATTTTGTAACGGAAATAAATTTCTTTTTATATATTTTCAACAAAATATATCTGAATAAGTATCTTAACGTTAGACAAAATATTCAAAAAATATGTTCAACATAACATTTATTATTACTGAAAAAATGGCGGATATAAGAACAAAAATAATTTTTCTGATCACATTTATTGTACCGCAATATATCATGATATTTTTAATAACTGGTACTTAAAGCAACATAAATTATCTTTGAAAAAAGATTTATATAAAGTTAAATATAAACTTTGACTTATATCGGCTGTCTAGACATATAAATTTAAAAAAAAAAAAAAATATATGAATTTCATAACGGTCATATTTTGACATTTTATTGTCATTTTAAAAAATATTTATTTTGCAAAAGAATTTTATAAAGATCATTTCCTGTAATTTTGTTACTTTTCTTAAATTTTCAAATTACACACAAATATTTACATTTTATTATATAGACTTTAATAGCGCACTTTTTTGCATTTTCTATGATATAGTTAATAAGTTAAAAAATTTTATTTAAGCATGTGTTTTGTAATATGAAACTAAGAATTAAAAACAAAGTTTTATTTACTGTGTACATTAAAATTACATTGAGAAAAAGCATCACAACAAAGAAAATTCTAATATAATTTAATGAATGCTTCTTTGTCGGGGAAAATTGTTGATTGTATATAAATGCGCGCAGGTTATTAAAATGATTATATTTTGATTCTATATCGAATTTCAACCATATTGGAAATCCGAGCATGCAACCTCACTCAAGCGGAAATACATACTTGATACTATTTATACCTAACAGAAAAGAACGGCACTGTAAACAACTTGATGTCAACTGTCTGAGACACTACATCGCCATATTTTCAACTATACTAATCACAAAAAAGCTAATATTTTTTTTAAATAAATAACAGAAAATGTTAAAACTTAGTTTTAATTTATTTTAGTACATTAAAACTTAGCTTTTTATTTAATTCATTATATGCTATTAACTTTTTATATATACTATATAATTAAATCCAAAGAAATGTTATCAATTCTAATCCCATTTTCTTATAATAAAGTATTCTGATATTTCAACATTTATTCAGCAGAATATTTCAAGAAAACCTTATTTCGCAGAAAATATTTTTATTGGTTTTGTACATCGGTGGACTTCATTTATGCCTGATGTATAACCACAGACAGCACACTAAAAGCAGGACATTGCTTTGTAGGAAGACTTAATGGTAATTGACTCGCGCTTCATTTCTAATTGTCTTGTAGGAAGACTTATGGTAGCTGACTGAGTTCATTTCTAATTGCATTGAAGACTGGTAACTGACTCGCTTCATTTCTAATTGCTTTGTAGGAAGACTTATGGTAACTGACTCGCGCTTCATTTCTAATTGCCTAGGAAGACTTAATCGTAACTGACTCGCGCTTCATTTCTAATTGCCAAAATTAGGTTTAGCTTTATTTCAGCTTGTTAGAAGATATCTTGTTCAGAAATAGCTTGAATGTCAGTGCAAAACACTTATACAAGTTTCCTCAAGTCTCCTAGATTCTGAAAGAAGTGCACGGCAATGGACACCTCATGTGGATTCAAACCCTGGTTATACATTGCCACTGAGTTATGAGTTTGATTGTTAAGCATATATGCATACCATTTTTTATTTACACATAGGAGGTTTTAAAAGGTTTTTATATCATAGATATATGTTTATTCTTCTTCTATTTCGCGACAAGGTTTTCTGCCTACTAGCAGATTCCGAAATGTGAGATGTTGTTTTCTTTCTACGGGGTAGGGATGCGAGCCCCATGCTCAGCACTCGTATTAGAGCGGGACATATGGTTTAGAGTGGATTCCCAATCACTTCAAACAACCATGGCAGCGTCACCGCCGGGACTCGAACCTAAAACCTCATGATACACGAAGTCCACGATTGACATATATACTATATGTCAATCGTGGATTTCGTGTATCATGAACAATCCATATTAACAAAAATAATTATTCCATTCTGAATACATTTCAAAAGTTTTTTTTTTCTTTCTAATGCAGCTGGCAAACACATTGGTGTTGAATGCCTTAAGGCAAGTGCTGCGCAGACGTATTCACTTTGCATTACCCAGGGGCGCGTGCAACTTGAAGATAAGCCACGGACGCGGAGTAACAATGCCCCCGTACCGCTCTACGATCTTATTAGACCGGGACCTACGGCTTAAAGTGGATTCCGAACCACTACAAACAACCATGGCACCGCCGGGACTCGAACCTGAAACCTGTGGTACCGAGCGCCAGAGCGCTAGCCACTCGGCCATTCAGGCCCACATTTCAGAAGTAACTGCCTTTATTTCCGTATTGTATGGGGTATATCCCAATATACTCCACCATGTAATCTGATTTTCAATGGCATGTACTAAAACATCTGGGAATAATCATTTATTCTTCATGTTATAGAACCAGTGACTGCAGCCTTCGCAGTTAAGGAATTAAAAATTTTTACCTGTTGTATACTATCATCAACGTATGTTAGTGCTAAATTCATCAATTGAGACACTACTGTATATTTCAAGGAATTCAATAAATTTTTATTTTCCTCAACTTCATTTGCTGTGTTATAAGGTGAATTTATTTTTCAATTCTTGTTGCCATTTTGCAGCGAAATTTCTTCTGTTGTGTCGTGTATTGGTAGAGTTACTTTACTTTTCGCAAAATTTTAAAAACTCTTTTAAAACGTATAAAATAAATAGAAAATTGCAGGTTATTATTTTCCATTGTTTTAATATAATGCATAAAGTTTAATTTAATTAATTAATTGACGTTTTATTGATACTATGATTAATAGACTCTTGTGATTTGCTTAATAATTTGTTGCATAAAAGAACATTATCTTCTCAATCATATTCAAAAATTATCAGCGTAATAATAAAATGAAAGATATAATTTTAAAATTGGCTGCATTCACTTAAATGAGTAAATCATTCGAAAAAAGATATGTATCCATTTTCTAAGAAATGCATCCATTTTTCCTGATTTAAATATTCAAGAGATAATTATTTCTCCCTTGCTTAATTAGCTATTTGCTTAAGTATTTCTAACTTATTTGGGAATTGAATTTGTTCATGTATTATTAGAGTTTTAATAAGTTATGCTTTTATTTAGTAATATAGTCAAAGAGAAATGGAATAACTAATGGATGAGCTTCAGATGCGCTTGATTCAGATTAAATATTTAATATGCCTTATTGGATTGCATATTTTAGAACAATTATGCAATATAAAGTATCTTAAAATCAACTAATGATAATTTGAGAATACACTTAATGTAGAAAAAATGACTCCGTTTCATATTAATTTACTTTGAGTTAATTGACAAGATTTTAACATTTGATTGTAGACAGATGTCCGCCTCGTGGCTCAATGGTAAAGCGAACTGCTGGTGAGCATTAAAAGGCTGGAGTTCAATCCGCTGGCGGCATTGTATATAGACACTAATTCTAAAATGAGGAGACTCGATTGCGTTTATGATGTTCAGCATTTCGACTTGTTAGTCAGATTACCTGGTGGAAGTTTTCCGGGATTTCTCCCATACGATACGTAAAGGGCGGGTATATCCCCCTTAAAGCCCTACCAGAAGGCACTACCCTCCTTCTTCAGCGAGCTTTAGTCAAGTCAGACTTCTACTTACGGGTGCTCCCTCACAACAGAAGCTATCACCTTTTCAGTAAATCCATGAGTAGACTACTCATGGGGTGTCCGTCCCCGCGCTGCCGGTCACTAAGGATTAGTCACAACAATAACAGATAGAGCGATAGAACATTTTGATAGATAAAGTTATATTGATATCAAACATAGGTATATCGATTTAAGATAAAACTAATGCCTGCCTTTTCCCACAATGAGCAAAATAAATCTGTAGGCTAGAGAGTTCATTTATTGAATACCTAGAGAGGGATTAGAATTTTTTAAATGTCTCTCTGAAGATTTCGTTCCTAATTAATGTGGTATTAAATAATCAAATTTCAATGGAAAAAAGCAACCTGTCTGCTATGATGAATTTGTTTCTAATTCAATAGACATGATATCATCATCATCTAAACTTAGGGCAAAATAGAACATACTTGAACTCTACCTGTTCAAATGAAAAGATGTTTAGAATATAATATAAAATAATAATATTCACTTCAATAATTTTCCAAAATAATTTGAAGTATAATATAGACAATAATATATAAATTCGATAAATCAGGATGTATCGAAAGTTTTGTCCATTTTTCCGATTAATATTAAGATGAAAACTTAGCCAAAAGTATATTAATGATCTAGATAGGAAGATGACATTAAAATAATTGATGACTATCAGCATTTCAGTGCCTTTTCTAAAAATTCTTTGATTTGCCTTGAAAAATCTAAAATTATTTCAAACTCTTCTCTTGCTCTTCTGCAAAATTATTATATAAACTTCCGAAAAGATGATAATTTGTTGGAACAAGGCCAATAGTATATGTTTGGCAAAACATAATTATCCAGTCAATTCTTTTATGAGACACCAATTTAGAAGTGAGGGTTTTAGGTTTGTCATGCTATGAAATCACTCCTTTCTGCTTAGCGGCTTGGTGGCCAATTGGCTAGCTCACTGGCCTTTTGGTGCCATAGGCTTCAGGTTCAAATCTTGGTGGTGGCATAGATATTTGTTAGTGGTTCGAATCCTTTTAAACTGTAGGATCCAGTCTGTTTAGCCCTGGTGTGCACAAGATGACCGCAGAGCGATAAACCAAACATTTTTGTTTATCAAACGAAAATCATTTTTCCTAACAAAATGCTTTTTAAGCTGCTGGCAGTAAATTTCAACTGTCATTGTTTTATTGTCTTTAAACAATTTATTTTCTTCATATCTCATCCTGCACTCAATTAGATTTTCTTTGAACACAAACAACTTCGAGGTTGTTGAACAGTTTTTAGAATAAACCAATGTCTATTGAGCCTAACATCGTTTTAGAAGAATCACCTCTGATTTATCATATAAATTTTCTGATGTACTATAGTAAACCTTCAAAAAATAAAAAACCAGGACATTCATTACAATTTGATACAAAAACAAATCCATTATATATATCCATTCATCTATATATCTTAAATAATAAATACATGTTTTCGATTTTATTCTTTTTACTGTTTGTAAAATTTGGAACATAATAAATAATATACACTCTATAAAAAAAATGAAACATTGTATGTTATCAATACAATATCCGTTAATTTGCCTATTCTTTTAATTTTTTTTTTTTTTTAAGTCTTTGCATTAAGGTTAAAATCATTTATAATCGTATAATGTACGTCTAGAATTCTATATTTTGAAAAAAAAAAAAAAAAAAAAAAACATTTTCCGCAGATAAAAATTCCTTTAAAACCCATAACTACTTAATAAAAAATGATAAATTACTAATATTGTTATAAAAATGAATGAATTACTTCTATAAAAATCAAAGTCCATATTTGTTACATTGTACTTTTTATATCTGATTTCATATTTCCTTGTAAACATTATCAAACGTTTCCGATAAAATTTTAAACTGTTACTTAATTAACAAGTTAATTATTCAACACTTTAAATTATCACTATTAAAGACCTTATCTCTACAAAGAATGATTAATGCTTTTAAAATTACTATCAGTGATTAATGGACTCTGGATTCAAACTCCGTTTATTGATTTATTATAACTAATGGTTTATTCTAAGAGTTATCTATTAATAAATTTTAATAGAAAATTTTACTATAAAGTTGAACTTTGCAATATTCAGTTTAATGTTAATATTCGAAAATTCCTTTTTAAAAATTGAGTTAATCTTATATAATATTTGATTTTTTTTTTCCTTGAAAATTTTTAATTAACCTTAAATAAAAACAGATACTATTTATTTTAATTATTTTAATTAAAATAGTGGGATTTGAACATGCTACTTAAAAGCTTTTTTTGTTTTCAAATTGAGGATACATATCTCCAGCGAACAGAAGGTTATGCTAAATGCATGTGCTGTGAAAACATTTGTAATAAAAAGTCATTACATCGCTTACAAAAAGAAGGAAAGGGGATACTAACAACATAGACTTTTTGTATTTAGTATCTCCATAGTCTATGGAGTTAGTGGCATATTGTAGATGAGTTTTACAATGTCCACGGAAATAAAATTTTTAATAATGTTGAATCTGTTACACATTTACCATTCCAATGGTGAAAGTTTTCAGAATAAGTGTTTGCATTTGAAAACAACAATTCTACATAACAAAATTAAATAACAAAATTAAAATGTTTAATACACAATACACAATGTTACTGTGTGAATCAGATTGTTTTCAACTCGAATACACAATAAATACACAAATTTATAAATCTGGAATACAATGTTATGTTAAGAATTTGTTGTCCAATTAATAAGGACAAAAAATTGTTATGCAAGCATTTTAGATCTATAAGCATGAATGAACATTTTTATAACGTTTATAACTGATTTCTATATTATATATTTATATATATGATTTCTGAACTATATATTATATATCTGATTTCTCTGTACTATATAAGATATATTTATCGTGTATATTATAGAAATCAGATATCAAATATATAGAAAGAAATCAGTTAAACAGTTGAATCTGTTTAACTGATTTTGCTGAAAATTTTTATTCATGCTTATAGATCTAAAATGCTTGCATGACAATTTTTGTCGTAATTAATTGGACAGCAAAAGCTTAATACAACATTGTATTCCAGCATAAATTTTTGTATACAAATCAATTTATCATGTATTCGAATTGAAACAATATGATTCACACAGTAACAATTGTGCCCTAATTGCACCAGCATATAATTTTTATGCCTTCAGAATCTTTTCTGCTTAACGTTCCCGCCCACTTTTAACAACTCGTGTTAATTAAACAGCCATAAATCAGGAGGCCGTTGTTTCATTCTTTCAGACGACACACTCTCTAGCATCTCGTGTTATCTCGCGTGTTTTCGCGAGTTTTCTCAATTACGACCCTTCCGCACACGGGGTATTTACTGGCTGCCAGATACAGAATTTCCCTCTCATTAAATTTGCATTTCCGAAAATTTTCAATTCCCTTTCGGCAACACTTGGGCTTACCTCTAATCCCCGGAAAACGTACACATTGCCAAAGCCAGGCATTGATTCGTCCTAATAACCGATAGCTTTAGTTTACCTTTAATAACAAGTTCGAATATGGAGAATTAGAGCTAATAATTTTAATCTGAATCCCAGATAATGGAAGATGTGTGTCTGTATTCAGATGGGAGTCGGTCCCTCATTAATTATTATGCATAAACCTCATCTAATTATCTTTCGTTTCACCATTAAATGGGGTCGGATGATGAATGAATATATTTATAAAGCTTTCTCTTTCTCTAACTCTTTCTATCTCTCGAGAATTCTAACCTTATTAAAGTTCTACAAGAACCATTAATAACTAAAGAGAAATGATATTTTTTAATGTAACGTTTAGTGAGGCTAACACCATACAAACATTATGAATTCCTGAATTAAAATGTTCCATATACACCATTCATGCAGCTTTATGTCTGATTTTTATTGCTTGGTAGTTAAATATTTTTATTTTCAAATTTCAGTTGTTGTTTTCGCGTGTCATACTTAGACATGGTGTTTCCTGTCGCTCTACGGATTAATTAGACACATTGTCTAATTACGCCCTACAGGCTAATTAGACATTTTGTGCACACTTTGGGCTAATTAGACCGGAACCTACACTTTAATGTGGATTCCGAACCACTAACCAGAATCCATCCAGGATTCGAATCGGAAGCCTGTGGTACCAAAGACCAGAGCTCTAGCCAATTGGCAATCAGGCACTCCACTTTGACATGAGATTATTCGCTATTAGTTGTCAAATATGCAACAGTACATTACCAACATGCCCACCCTAGGACTGTTCTATCGCACAAGATTTTGCAACTATAATTTTGAATGACTGAGGATGAAGCTAGTTAAATAAATGCTGTTTAGGAGGAATTTAGCCAGAGATAGAAATGCCTGAAAACGTTTAATTTGGAAAGGAATGATAAAACATTAGCTAACAATGGGTTGTCGATCAATGAATGTTGATACCTGGCCTACTCACATTAGTTTCCTGTTTAGCATTTCTTGTAGAATTTAGTATTCCAGCACTCTACATTCGGAAACTCAAAACGCTATCTACAAGGGAATTTCTGTTTTGTATTTCATATTTATTGTCGTTATTTAATGTTTTATTAATTAATGTATTTGGTCTTATTAATTAATGGTATTCAGATGGAAGTCCGTACCCCATTAATTATTATGCATAAACTTTATCTAATTATCTTTCGTTTCACCATTAAATGTGTGTCGGGATGATGAATGAATATATTTATAAAGCCCTCTCCTTCTCTCGAGAATTCTAACCTTATTAAAGCTCTGTAAGAACCATTAATAACTAAAGAGAAAAATATTTTTAATGTAACGTTTGACGAGATTAACACCATGAAAACGTCACTAATTCATGTGACACCATGTTCTAGTATACATCAGCTTTGGAGGTTAATTGTTTTATTTTCATATTTCAGTTGTTGTACTCGCTCGTTGCAAACATATTCTACATTACCATCATGTATTTATGAGAATGAAAAAGTCGTTTGGGAGTCCATGAAAATCCTATCAGTAGTGTATATTGTAAAGAGCGACTAACTGCAATCATTGTCAACAAGTCTACTCGTTATCAAATTAGGAATCGCACACTATGTAAATAAAATTCTGATCGATTCCGTCTCTTTTTCCCAACGATATTATACTAAACTATGTAATATAAAAATAAATTACTTTTTATTTCTTTAATTTAAAATTTTATATCCATCTCACTTTCTCACTATATATGTTTATTTAATATAAAAATTTAATTTTGTTAACAAAACTATTAATGACATGTCGCGATACGACTGTAAGAAACCGTTATGGCAATTCATCGTGAATCCTGAAAATATTAAATTTTACTTGTCTTATCTTGAAGACCGATTCTGAGAAGCTTTGTACATGACAGTTATTTTTTACTTTTTTTCTAAGTTAACTTTTTTTTTCCATTCGTTAAATAAAAAATAATTAATTAATTTTCTCATCTCTTTTTTTCTGATTTAGCTTTTTTCAGGAATTTCTTTTTTTCAAAGTTAAGGTTTTTTTTTTTTTCATTTATTTATACGATAAAAAATTGTTAATTTGTTTACGCAATGCATGTCATTAATTTTATATTTTTTCTTGATATGAGAAACTCGCTTTCTTATCATTTATATTTGCTAAATAGCAAACTTATTTAATAAGAAAATATATTTTTTGTATATTTAATATAAAATAAATTTATTAATGTAAATATTTGTTTTAAACAAATCAATTTTAACCTTGCTATGCATCCTTTTAAAGAATCTGAATTTCACTTTTACATTTTACCGTGGGGCAATAATTAATGAAAGTGATATTTTAACATTTTCAATGTTTTATCGTTGCATTTAAAGCATATTTAATAAAATTGTAAAAAGAAATTAGATTTTTTTTTTATTCCTTAACAATTATTTTATACCGTAATTTAATCAATTCAAATAGAAACAACCCCATTCGATTTTTAACATAAATATGTGAAAATGTATTCATTTAATTCTTTAATTTCAAAGATGGCTGAATGGCCAGCGTTCTGAAGCTCGGTATCACAGGTTTCGGGTTCGAATCTCGGCGGTACCATGGATATTTTTAGTGGTTCGGTATCCACTTTAAACAGTAAGTCCCGGTCTAATATAGTCGTAGATTGTTGTGAGGAGTCGTGTTACTCGCGTCCGTAGCATATATTCAAGCTACACGTACGCCTGGGTAGTCCTAAATGAGTAACAACTGTGAAATCCTTTCTTATGGCATAAAGATTAACTGTCTCCGTATTGCCAGCTGCATTAGAACAATAATGCTTTAATTTCAAAGAAAGAAACAAAGAAAAGTAATTGGCACCACCGGAACTCGAACCCAAAACTGTAGCACCGAGAGCTTCAGCGTAGACTCTCGGCCATTCAGTCCCTTTTTATGAGTGTTTTCTTTATTGTCACTCGTATATATGCAAATACAAATAATTCAAATATTCCATATATAGCATAATATTCATATATAGCATAATATATTCATATATAGCAAATATTCAAAAACTCCTACTTAAAGGCACCCACCCCTCCAAATTGAGTGGACCGTTCGTGACGTGTACATAAGTAAAATACTATGATTACCGATGTACAATGGCAACAAAACATTTAATTCTCTAAGAAATTACATAATTTTATCTTTGGAAAAAAAAAAATAGTATAAGTCAATTAATTTTAATTTACATAATTATAACTTCGATTGTATGATAAAAAATGTAAAATATGCTTAGAATTTAAGCATTTATTTTACATATGCAATAAATTATTCATTGCTGTTTATTTCTATTGAAATGACTATTTATAAAAATTTAATGAATTGAAATTATTTCAAAAATGGACTGAATTGAATGACTCTCAATGCAAATTTACTTTAGTAAATTACAAGTTTAATTTAGTTTACTTTTAGTACGTTAGTTTAGTTTAATTTTTAGTTTCAGTACTTTAGTTAAGTTTAAGTTTAGTTTAGTTTACTTTAGTACTTTTTTTTAATTTACTTAGAATAAATCAATAAAATTATTAATAGTGCCATAAAATTTTTGTCAAGGCAGAAGTTTTTAAATTGTCGGATATAAAAAGCACGAAAATACGGCAGAAAATGAAGTTTTAAAACTTTTCTTTGGACTGCATAGCCGTCTTGTTAGTGGATACTTTTCTGATCTTGTAGAACATGAAAACCTTACATTTTGATAATCTTATAAGAAGCTTAAATAAACTCAGTTGGTCAGATGTTTGGAAGAGAACCTCCTTTTATATTTACAATAAAAGAATCTTGTCACGTTGTTTTTTTTTTTGTCTCAGCGCGGACTTACAATATCAGTGGGTGTTTTCGAACTTTAAGCCTAGCAAAAGAAGCATCGCATATTGTGCGTTCATATTAAAGTGGTAGTATAATCCTGGGAAAAAGGAAAATTTTATTTCCTTTATGTTTATTTACCAACATTTCAGCATGGGAGAAATTCAAGTCTCTCAGCTTGTTGTAGGTGAAACAGATATACAATATTTTGTCACTACAGCCACAGAGTCTACACGTTTTTCAAATAATTGAATTCTACACTGTGGGAATCAAACCAGCTTAGTAGCTTGACCAGCTTAGTAAATATTCATGCTGCTTTTATCAATTGTATGTTATAGAATAAAAATTATTATCATCTTGTTGTTATTTAAGATTCCAAACCATTTAATTTTGTGTTATTTTTGGAGATGTGAAATATGATAAGAAAAATAAACACGAGTTAAATTATTATTTATTTTATTTCATTTTCTTAAAAATGTAATGATTTTTGAGAATTTAGTACAAAAAGATTTAACTTCTACATTGTCGGAATCAAACTCGATTTGACACGCTTAGTAAATACTCATGCTGCTTTGATCAACTATATGTTGCAGAATAAATATTATTATCCATGTTATTATTTAAGATTCAAAACCATTTAATTTTAAGTTATTTATTGGTAATAAGAGGTTATGAAAAATAAACACGAGCTAAATTATTAGTTATCTTTTTCGGATTACAAAAGGTGTAATAATTTTTGAGCATTTAATACAAAAACATTTTTTTCTACACTGTGTGAATCAAACTCGGTTTGACACGATTAGTAAATATTCATGCAGTTTTGATCAACTATATGTTATAGAATAAAAATTATTATCCTGTTATTATTTACGATTCCAAACCAATTAATTCTGTATTATTTGCTGGAGATGTGTTTTTATTATTCATCTCATATTTCATGGGTCAAATTATTATTTATTTTATTTATTTATTTCGCTTTTTTAAAGGCGTAATAAATTTTCAGCATCTGGTAAGCAAATTTCTATAAATAAAAAGTTTGTAATGTCTCGGCCTATTTTAGACCCGAAACGACTTCAAGAAGAGGGCCACTTTCCGATTCATGGAAACACCTTAAGTTTTATTTACAAGCACTATATATATATATATATATATATATATATATATATATATATATACAACTAATGAACTCTTGGTTATTATACAAAGAAATGAAAAAAATAATAAAATTTAATCACAAGTGCACGATTAAATTGCAAGTACAGTTCAATCCGAGGTCGTAGATTTTCAGAATTTTCGAGTATACATCAAATCTAATTGCCTAGTGACGACAAATCTTAATTATCATACGGCGTGATAAACGAAACCACAAGGGGATCACTTTGAAAATCAGGTGGAAACTCCGGCTTATACTGTCACTTCAGAGAAAAAAACCAACGCTTCTTGTCGACTCGTCGCTGACCTCTGTCTTATCGTCTACAAAACCTCCTTTAAAGAAAATCCGTCAAGTAGGGGGGGGGTCACCTTCCCCTCACTTCTCATTAGATTAGACATTTCTCAGCTCATGGTCGATCACTAATCTCGATGGAGCAATTCATGGAATGTCAGAAATTACATATTCAATCTGTAGATATTTCGACCTGTGAAGTTCGCACAGACAATCGCTAATTTCATGAGGTCTCATTATCTATGACATTGAACATCTGCTATCAGACTTGAGTGACAGGTTGTTCTCATTGTACAAAACACTAATTGCATTTAATATAACAGACCACAACACTGCTAGTCTGCTGTCAAATTCAGTGATGGGTTATTACAACTTATAGTTAAAAAAAGATAATTAAAGAATTTCCTTGCAAATTTGATAAATTGTACACCCTCCAGAAATATTCAAATCAAAATATTTGTTGGTGTTAAATATTTCAGTAAGTTTCTTTTAAAGATTCAAAATACAACTGTACAACTAAATTAGCATATAAATTAGAACAAAACATGGTCATAAATGTTATGACGTAAAGCAATGTTCCCCCAGAATTAATGTTGTCGTCTATCATATATCGCGAAGCAATATTTACTGATACGGCTTCCCGTTTTCTACTAATGCTACAACAATCACGTAATCACTTTCCACTCTTGCGATAATCAAATTCAAATGTAAACAATGTCACGCTCCTGTTACATTATGGAATACAAGACACAATTAATCCATTAGATCCGAATTATCGTTTACATTTGAGAATCATTAAATACATTCAACCCACGATGCAATTAAGGAATCGAGCACTTTGAGGTTTTCGTTGAATTAATTTCTCAAAGAAAGTTCCTATGCCAAGTTTTGGGAATTTGTTGGATAGGATTTTTCCAAATATTAATAAAAATTAAATACACATTTTCCCCATTGTTAAATACGTGTCTTTTAAAAGTCAGTATAAGTGTAAATCTTTTCTCTAAAAATACGTGTAAGTATTTTCTCTAAAAGTACATGTAAGTCTATTCTCTAAAAATACGTGTAAATCTGTACTCGTCTCTATACAAAATTCTTACACGCAAGTCTCTATATGAAAGTCTTACGCAAATGTCTATATGAAAGTCTTACGCAAATCTCTATATGAAAGTCTTACGCAAATCTCTATATGAAAGTCTTACGCAAATCTCTATATGAAAGTCTTACGCAAATCTCTATATGAAAGCCTTACGCAAGTCTCTACACTTACACGTATTTTTAGGAAAAAAGACTAATAAGTCTATTCTCGAAAGTCTCTATACGAAAGTCTATTCTCGAAAGTCTCTATACGAAAGTCTATTCTCGAAAGTCTCTGTACGAAAGGATATTCTCGGAAGTCTCTATACGAAAGTATAGCCTCGAAAGTCTCTATACGAAAGTATAGCCTCGAAAGTCTCTATACGAAAGTATATTCTCGAAAGTCTCTATACGAAAGTATAGCCTCGAAAGTCTCTATACGAAAGTATAGCCTCGAAAGTCTCTATACGAAAGTATAGCCTCGAAAGTCTCTATACGAAAGTATAGCCTCGAAAGTCTCTATACGAAAGTATAGCCTCGAAAGTCTCTATACGAAAGTATAGCCTCGAAAGTCTCTATACGAAAATATAGCCTCGAAAGTCTCTGTACGAAAGTATATTCTTGAAAGTCTCTGTACGCGTAGGTCTTTTCTCTAAAAATATGTATAAGGCTATTCTCGTAAGTCCTTATACGTGTTAGTCTTTTGTCTAAAAATTAAGAGTCCTCAACTCGTACTCATTCTATTCATGAACCAGTGGTGAATTGAAATTTTAACATTAAATGAACTTTTTTTTTTTTTTTAAACCGTAATTAATTTAATTTTTTTTTAACTTTAAATTTCGTTGTGATAGACAGCCTTTTGATAAAATAATCCTTTTACGAACATTAAAATTCAACATTTCGAAGCAGTTTCGAAATGTAGTGGCAGTGGTACTGAAAAGAAATCTTCTAAATCCTGGTTACTTAGAATTGCAACCCGCATTTATTAAATATATTTAGCTGTAATGACAATAATAAGATGTTATTTTTCCGAACTCAAATGTTCGCTTAATGCAAAAATGGTCTTTTCACTGCTGCACGTTCCTCCTTTTTTTGAAAATTATTATGCTTTAATACATTTTATGTTTAAACCATTCTGGTAACAGAGCAGGAATTACGATTAAAATTTTTGTCGTTTATGTAAATCTAAAGTTGTCCTTTTGTAGTACATTATTTTGATTTTCTGAATAATAATAGTAGTATTTCTGATAGTAAGAGTTTTAACATTTTCTTTGAAAGTTAATAATATTTAATATTTATGTGTGTATAGATACAAAAATTCATATAAAAAAATAAGTGGGTTGAAAAGTTCGTAGGCTGACGTATAGATGGCGCTACTAGTATTAAATCCATATGATTTTTAGTTAGCCCCCTAGTTAGTTTAAACTAATAGTACAACAGCTGTCAAATTTATACACGTGTCTTTTGTAGGTTAGGGCTAACTAAACATCATATGGATTTAATACTAGTAGCGCCATCTATGTATCCGCCTCTGAACTTCTCAACTCACCTGTTAGAACTCTTTAATATAATAGATAACAAAATGAGTGTTTGGGGACAATCATGTTACGAAAGTAATTTTTACCACAAAGTGGTTTAAAGCTTAACAACATTTAAATAATACCTTTTAATTATTTAATAACTTTTTGAATTTTCAAAAAAGAAGGAAACGTGCAACAGTGAAATGACTATTTTTGCATTGAGTGAACATTTGAGTTTGTCAAAATTATTATCTTCTTATTTTCAATGCAGCAAAATATATTTAATAAATGTGAAATTGTGATTGCATTAATTAATGATTTTAATGTATCTACTAATATGAAATAATCTGTGACCTTGTCTATTATTCTCTTTGAAAAAGATACATTTTATCTTTATCCCAAATAAAATCGTTTAATTCTCTTTTGTAATCTTAATATTTTGAAAAAGTTTGAAAAACCTGATTTCAAATGTTTCCAAATATCGTTTTATTAAATATTTTGAATATTGAATATTTAATTTTTACGTTCAGATCAAACAACAATAGACGATTTATTAATCTTAAACGAAAATGCATCCTTCATGTTTATTCCATATAACCATTTTGGGCTTGTTTTAGTTCTTTTATACTTGATGTTTTAATAAAATTATAGATAACCAATATTCCTCAAACATAAACTGCAAAGAATTTTTAAAACTTCAAAAACTTAAAAGGACTTGATTGATATATAAAGATAAATTTTACGGATTGCAAAATAGTTGTACATGTAACGTTGTAGGCATAACGTTTAGTTTTATAAATAGATTTTATATATAAAATTGTATAGAAATATGTGTATAAATAGATAGATAGAAAAATTTTATAAAAATGGATAACTGTTTATTTAAAGTTTAGAATATTTTAGATTTTTAATGTTTTTAAGTATTTTATATGTTTTTAAGTATGTTTATATGAATTAATTTCTAGCCATAAAAATAAACCATGATTCTCGAAACAGTCAGCTTTAGTACTTAGTTTTGAAAAATACTTCAAAAAAATCAAAATATCATTTTTGCATTTAATTTCTTAAATATATTCGAATATTATTGTTAATTAATATACAATATACTAATATTAAATTTTGGTAATAATAATATTAGTAAATATTGATTTCTGACAGTTGCATATCAGTCAAATAAGGTGCGAAAAGTTTCGTTGTGTTTTAATGTTATGATCCCTCCCCAACGCACATATATATCATATTAATGTCTCAGAAATCCAAAATTCTTAGGCTATTTTAATGCAATTTAATACTAAATGAAATCTCAGGAATAATTTGCATACATAGAAATTAGCTTAATTTAAACCTATGCCTGTCTGACTTTTTTAGATTTCTTGTTTCTGTTTCTTAAGGCATTGCTAAAACAAAGGCAGCTCTTTCAATATCCTTGCAGGCTTGTAAAGATATTGAGATTTGACAATTAATGCGATTAAAGTTTTAAATTAAATTTTATGTATTGAACCTCAAGAATATATTGCAAAAAAAGGAACATCTAATATTGACAACAAAAACAGAATATCTATATGTCTGACACACTTTTTATGTCTCTCTTTGCTGCTGGAAAACCGTAGTTAAAAGAACAACAACATTTCTTATCCTGTCAACCAAAGTCTAGACTTAGTAAAACTCTTGAGGCTAAATAATACCCAAAATATCTTGGTTAAAATATCTAAATGACAAATGAAAGATAACACAAAAATAAAATAAGCATGCGATTTTTATTCTTAAATATTTAATAAACTCAAAACTCCCTTTTTTACTCCCGAAGAAATAATGTCTTAAATATAATTTTACTCGTTATTTATTATCTGCAGCAGTCTTTCATAATTTAAAACCGCTTTATTTCAGTTTCTTTTCAACCCACTAAGCTATCAAGGGGTAATTATCTGTAACTTTATATAAACATGTAATTATCAAAAACAACAAAAACTAGAAAAGTAAGACATAATATAGAAAAGTGAGGCATAATGCACAATCAAGCTAAAAAAATATCTCCTGCATTCAGTTTTGCCTCTCCTTCATTTTAAGATTCTTGTTGTCGATCATCAGTTTCATTCTGTAATACTTATGTAGCCTATATAGTTCTGTTTATACTGATTGCATGAGTTGCAAATATTTTCCAAGTTCTGTTTGTTTTCAGTTTGGATGGAAAACGTCTGCCGCCCTTTCGAAGAAATAAAAAATTCCGCTCCAACTAGTGTCGGGTTTTTGGTCCCACATCAGAAACTTTACGAACTTTCGAAAGTCAAAAGTTTCGGTAAAGAAAAAAAGGGTCACTTTAAAAGAAGCTTTGTATTTGACATCAGAGTCACTGTTCGGGCGATTGTTTCAAGCCTGGACATGGCTTACGAAACTGAGTAGGAAAATAGGACGGAGGAAAATGGAATTGGAGGATTAGTAATTATAGAATACTCGAATACATTATTGGCGTTGAATAGATTAACTATTAAATCAAATTTGAAAAGTAAATTGCAGAAGTCACATTTCTTAATTGCATTCAAAGCATTCGCTTCACTTCACCTCCCTTATCTAAGACATAAGAATACAACTGCCAAAAACATATACCCCACTCAACTCTGTCTATCTCTCCTTTCATCTGAGATACCAAACCGGCCTAATAAATCACACCCAAAAGGATATCACGAAGATTTAGTCCGGAGTGTCACGGTACAAAATGGAAAGACAAAACGGAAGAACAGAAAAAAAGGCCACAATTTCTATCCCTAACGGTTAATTATTCAAACGACAGAGAGTCCTTTTCTGTCTACATTTTTTACCGTTTTACTCATAGAAAGCAAAGCACAGGAAAAAAAAAAAAAAAACTACATTGCATATCAAGTTAGACGCTGAAAAGGAGAACTGATGAGGGATATATGCATAAAAGGGGAAAAACAGAAATAAAATGAATTCCCTAAGATTCATAAACAGGGCCTTCAGCAATGTAAATAAAAAAAAAGAAGTCCATGACGTGTTGCTTTGATTACGGACATGACAAATCTTTCTTTTTTTTTTTCCCTTTTTTAAGATTAAGATGAAGAGGGAAAAAATGTTTGTATGTTTTCTTGGGAAAAGGAAGGATTTAAGTTTTAGTAGAGAAAGTTTATTTCAAGCGTTCCTTTGGGGTTAACTTGTTTATGAAGTACAAGATAGAAATGCTTCCTGTGAGGTATGCATTTTTTTTCACAACTGCATCGCTTAAGAATTTTTATCTTGTTGAAAATGCATGTAATGTTATAGTCATGAGTTGATATTGTAGTTTTTATTTTATTTTATTTCGTTTTTAAATTTTTTGTTTATTTTTTTTGTTGACGTTGCTAAAACTAAGTAGTATGAAAAAAGGAAATGTAAACTAATTTTGTTTTTCTAATTCATAACTTTAATTCAGAAGAGTCGTGTTTATTTTTTTTTTTTCAAACAAAATTTATTTCTTATGCTGTTCAGATGCAAGTTATATAATCCTCTGAGTAGCACATTTCTTTCATTTAAAAGAAAACGTATGACGATTGAACATAATTAAATAAATGTTAAATATGTAGCTAAATCAAGATTTTAGTTAAATTAATAAGTCATTATTAAAATTAATTTTGTTCTCTCTTATCTAAAACCCTGGTAATGGTACCCTGAGGGCCCATTGCTAGTTCTATGTCCTTTTGGTACAATGAGCTTCAGGTTCGAATCCTGGATGCAGCCTGGATGTTTCTTAGTGGTTCAAAGTCCAAATGGACTTTGTCTGATTAACCAAAAGTGTGCCCAAAAATGACCATAGATCGACAAACTAAAACCCACTAAATATTTTGTTGTATATCATCAGTTTCATTCTATAATAGTACTTACATATCCTATATAGATTTGTTTATATTGGATTGCATGAACTGCAAACTTTTTCCAAGCTTATTTGTTTTCATTCTAGACAGAAAAATTAACGCATGAGAAAACGTCTGCTAACTTTTTAGAAGCATTAAAAATTCCGCTCCAGATAGTGTCGGTTTTTGGTCACACATTAAAATATTTGCCAACTCCGGAAAGTCGAAAGATTTATTAATAAAACTACTATTCACTGTAAAGAGAAATAGGATATTTGTTTTTCATATCCAGAGTGTAATGATATTCGGGAGATTGCTTCCAAATCTAGATGTGCTTATGAAACTGAGGGAAGAATTACACTTCTAACTGTGTTATTGGAGGATTTATAATAATCACGAATACATTTTTAGCGTTGAATGTATTAAATATTGAAACAAACTTAATAAGTTAATTGCAGAATTCATACTTCTTGATTACATTCAAAGCATTCCCTCTACACACATCCCTTGTCTGCGAGATAAAAATACAATTGTAAACACATAAACACTCAACTCTTGTATATCTCTCCTTTCATCTGAGATACCAACCCGGCTAAATAAATCTCACCCAAAATAATATCACGAACATTTAGTCTGGAGTGTCTCGGAACAAAACGGAAAAACAACACGGGAGAACAGAAAAAAAGACCACAATTTCCATCCCTAAACGGCTAATTATTCAAACAGCAGAGAGTCCTTTTCTCTGCCTACATTTTTACCGCTTTACTCATATAAAGCAAAGCATGAAAAAAAAAAAAAAAAAAAAAAAAAAAAGCATTGCATATCAAGTTAGGCGCTGAAAAGGAGAACTGCAGAGGATATATATGCATAAAAGGGGGAAAAACAGAAATAAAATGAATTCCCCAAGATTCATAAACAGGGCCTCAAGCAATGTAAATAAAAAAGTCCATGACGTGTTGCTTTGATTACGTACATGACAAATCTTTCTTTTTTTTTCCCCTACTCTTTTAAGATTAAGATGAAGGGGGAAAAATGTTTGTATGTTTCTTGGGGAAAAAGGAAGGATTTAAGTTTTAGTAGGAAAATTTACTTCAAGCGTTCCCTTGGGGTTAACTTGTTTATGAAATGCAAGATAGAAATGCTTCCTGTGAGGTATGTTTTTTTTCTATGTCGCTTAAGAATTTTTATCTCGTTGAAAATGCATGTAATGTTATATCATGAATATATATTGTAGTTTTTTATTTTATTTCGTTTTTAAATTTTCTGTTTATGTTTTTTGACGTTTCTAAAACTATGTAGTGTGAAAAAAATGAAATGTAAGCTAATTTTGTTTTTATAATTCATATCTTTAATTTTGAAGGGTTGGGTTTATTTATTTTCAAACAAAATTTATTTTTATGCTGCTCTGATACAAGTTGTGTAATCTCCGGAATAGCACCTTTCTTTCATTTAAAAGAAAATTTTAGTTAAATTAATAAGTCATTATTCAAATCAATTTTTGTGTCCTTTTATCTAATAAGCAGCCTGATGGATAATTGGATAGCGCTAAGGGCTTTGGTACGACAGGCTTAAGGTTGAATCCTGGTGGTGGCTGGATGTTCGTTAGTGTTCGGAATTCTCGTTAGACTGTAGGTCACTTGGTCTACTACCCTAAATGTGCACAAAATGATCGTAGAGTGACAAACAAACGAAACTAATTTGACAGTTTTCAAGAAAAGAATTTTGCTACAACTAGTGTCGGATTTTTGGTCACGCATCAAAAATATACAATTTCTCAAAAGGCAAAAATGCGAATAAAACAACTGTTCACTACAAAGGGAGGTAGAATATTTGTTTTGATATTCAAAGTGTAAAGCCAATCTGACCATTGTTTCAAATCTGGACGTGGTTTATTAAACTGAGTGGAAAATTTTATGTTGTAGGAATGGAATTGAAGGATTAGTAAAAATCACGAAAACATTGTGGCGTTCAAAGATTAAATGTTGAATTAAACTTTAATAAGTAAATTGTAGACATCATATTACTTCATTTCATTCAAAGCATTCACTCCACTATACATCACTTATCTACGAGATAAAAATACAATTGTGAATAAATAAACCCCATTCAACTCTGTCTCTACCTCCTTTCATCTGAGATACCAACTCGGCTTAATAAATCTCACCAAAAAAGAACATCACGAAGATTTAGTCTGAGTGTCTCGGCACAAAATGGAAAAGACAACACGGAACAGAAAAAAAAAGACCACAATTTCTATCCCTAAACGGCTAATTATTCAAACGGCAGAGAGTCTTTTCTGTCTACATTTTTCACCGCTTTACTCATATAAAGCAAAGCAGGAAAAAAAAAAAAAAAAAAAAATACATTGCATATCAAGTTAGACGTTAAAAGGAGAACTGCAGAGGGATATATGCATCAAAGGAAAAATAGGAATAAAAATGAATTCCCTAAGATTCATAAACAGGGCCTTTGGCAATGTAAATAAAAAGAAGTCTATGACGTGTTGCTTTGATTACGTACATGACAAATCTTTTCTTTTTTTTTCCCTACAATTTTTTAAGATTAAGATGAAGGAGAAAAAAAATGTTTGTATGTTTCTTGGGGAAAAAGGAAGGATTTAAGTTTTAGAAGGAAAAGTTACTTCAAGCGTTCCTTGGGGTTAACTTGTTTTATGAAATGCGAGATAGAAATGCTTCCTGTGAGGTATGCAGTTTTTTTTTTTTTTTTTTCACCCACGTCGTTTAACATTTTTACCTCATTCAAAATGCTTGCAATGTTATAGTCATGAGTAAATATTGTAGTTTTTTATTTTATTTACTTTATTTTAAAATTTTCTATTTATTTTTTGTTGACGTTTCTAAAGCTATGTAGTGTGAAAAAGGAAATGTAAGACAATTTTGTTTTTATAATGTATAACTTTAATTTTGAAGAGTCGTGTTTATTTTTTCAAACAAATGTATTTCTTCACGTTGTATTATCATCTGAATTGCACCTTTCTTTAATTTAAATAAAAATGTATGTCGATTTAAAATAATTAGATAAATATTAAATTTGTAACTAAATTAAGATTTTAGCTAAATGAATTTATTCAAATCCATTTTATTGTTCTTTCAATAAGCTGCCTGATGACCAATTGGCAAACGCTGACCTTTGGTACCACAGGTTTCAGGTTCGATTCCCAGCAGGCGAATGGAAGTTTGTTAGAGGATCGAAATCTATTTTATACTGTAAGCACTGATCTAATCAGCCTACAGTGTGCCCAAAATTACCGTAGAGTGAAAAAACAAACCAAACTAACCTACCAACTTTCCAAGAAAAGAGTTCACGCTCCTAGTAGAGTCGGGTTTTTGATCACGCATAAAGAAAATGTACAACAACAAAAATTAAATATATTTACGAATAAAATATGTTCACCATCTAGGATATTTATTTTTGACGTTTATAGTATAACGCTATTCAAGCGACTGTTTCAATTATGGACATGGCTTATGAAACTGAGTAGAAAATTGAACTTAGCACTGAAACTGGGCGATTAGCAACAATCACGAAAAATTGTGGGCGTTGAATATGGACTAAATATTTGCATCAATCTCAATAAATATAAATAGAAACCATATTACTTCATTGCATTCAAAGCATTTATTTCACTACCCATCCCTAGTTTACAACATAAAAAATACAACTGTGAACACAAACCCCACTCACTCTGTCTCCCTCTCCTTTCAACTGAGATAGCATCCCAGCTTAATAAATCTTGCCCAAAGAATATCACGAAGAGTTGAATGCAAAGTTCAGCACAAAATGGAAGAACAACACAGGAGAAGAGAAAAAAAGCCACAGTTTCCATCCTAAACAGCTAATTTTATTCAAAGAACGGAAGGCGCTTTTCAGCTACATTTTTTACCGCTACTTATATATAAACAGAAACAGGGAAAAAAAAGAGGGATACTTTACATTGCATATCAAGTAAGACTGAAAAGGAGAACTGCAGAGGAATATATGCATAAAAGGGGAGAAAACACCAAGAAATAAGCCATGAATTCCTAAGATTCGTAAACAGGGCCTCAGGCAATGTAAACAAAAGTAGGGTCTGACATGGTGATGCCAGCTTTCTGATTTCCACGTACAGATTGTACAAGCTTTCTCCTTACCTGTTTTAAGATTGGCATTTAGAGGGAGCATGTTTCCAGCTGTTTCTCTCGGGAAGAAGGAAGGATTTCAGCCTTTAGGAGGGAAAATTTACTTCCGAAGCGTTCCCTGGTTAACTTGTTTATAAAATGCAAAGGTGTAGGAAATGCTCCCGTGAGGTGTGCGGCACTCCGTTTTAAGAATCTTTTATCCTCGTTGAGAAATACGCGTAATGTTGCAGTCATGAGTAGATATTACATTTTTTATTTTGTTTTCTTTTTAAATTTTACGTTTATTTTTGTTGATGTTGCTGTAACTGTGTAGTGTGGAAAAAAGGAAATGTATAGTTGATTTTTGTTTTTTCATATTCATAACTTTAATTTTGAAGAGTCGCGTTATTTTTTTTCAAAACAAAATTTATTTCTATGCTGTTCAGATGCCGTAGCAATGAATAGCACTTCCTTGTTCATTTAAAAAGAAATGTATGTCGATTTCAAATAATTAGTTAAATATTAAATGTGTAGCTAACCCAAGATTTTAACTTAGATTAATAAATCATTTTTCAAGTCAATAGTGTTCTTTATCTAATAAGCAATCTGATGGCAAACTGGCTAGCTCGCGTGGTATTTCCTGCACCGCACAGCCTCTGTCTCGAACTCCCATCGGGGACATTTGATGTTTATTAGAGGTTCAGAGTCCATATTAAACTGTAGGTCCGTGGTCTCCATTAGCCTAATTTGTGCACAAAATGTCAGTGAAAAGCGACAAACTAAAAACCAATAAAATATTTTGTTGCATTTCCCCCAGTTTCATTCTTATTACACTTATGTATCCTATACAGCTGCGTTTATACTTGATTTAATGAACTGCAAACACCTCCAAGACAATTTGCTTCCCAGTTTCTGCTCGCTGGAAAACTCTACACGCTGCTAACAAAACCCTGTCAGCTTTCCAAGAAAAAAAATTTCCGCTCTTGTGTCTGTTTGGTTTTTGCGCTTTCCAAAAATTTGCCCAACTCGAAGTCAAAAGTCTTCGAATAAAAAAGAGTTACCTGTAAGCAAGATTTGGTTTTGACATTCAAAATTAACACTATTTACGGATTGTTTAAATCTGGACGTGTCTTATGAGCGAGTGGAAACATTTCACATACTAGCATTGTATATGGATGAAGAGTAACAATCAAGATAACATTGTAGTTACATTGAACGGTTAACAATTGAAACATACTTAATGAGTAAATTGCAGAAATCGTATTTCTTCCTAGCAATCAAAACATTTACTCCACTACAAATCACTTGTCTACGAGATAAAAACACACCAGGAACACATAACCCCACTCAGCTCTGTCTATCTCTCCTTTCATCTGGGATACCAACCCGGTTTAAAAATCTCACCCAAAAGAATATCACGAAGATTTAGTCTGGAGTAGACATCGTCTCGGCAGAAAATGGAAAAACAACACGGGAGAACAGAAAAAAAAAGGAATACAACTTCCATCCCTAAACGGCTAATTATTCAAACGGCAGAGAGTCCTTTTCTGTTCAGGCCTTTTCACACTTTACTCCATATAAAGCAAAAACAAAGGGATAAAGAAAAAGATACTACATTGCATATCAAGTTAGACGCTGAAAAGGAGCTGCAGAGGAATATATACAAAAGGGGAAAAGAGAGGAATAAAATGAATCTCCCTAAGATTCATAGCCAGGCCTCGTGGCAAATGTGTAAAATAAAAGAAGTCCATGACGTTGTTTCTTGATTACGTACTCGGATAATCTTTTCGTGTTTTTTTTCCCCACTTTTAAGATTTAAGATGAGCGGGGAAAAAATGTAGCTGTTTAGAAAAAGGAAATGATTTCCAAGCTCTGTGGGAGTGGTGCACTTCCTGCTGCCCCGAAGCTAACTTGTTTATGAAAATGCCCCGTAGATATGTAAAGTTGTTG
>BPLR01009445.1:0-13274 GCA_021605095.1 Caerostris extrusa | reverse complement strand
TTTCTTCTCTTTTCTAAAATTTTTACTACCGGTATTGTCCAGTGTCCCGGTATAAGATCTTGCAACACTGAATAATCGGTATTGAACTTTTGGTCCGATATTACAATCCCTAGTGGAGTGCCAAGCATGCGTAACTGAGTAATGTTAGCAGCACGTGTAGAGAGTTAAAAGATTTTCCAGCTACGTGATTTCAACTTCAGTAATTTAACGCATCATGTAAGAAAAAAGATTATCTGAAAAATAGGGTCCACATTGAAAATAGCAATAATAGTACTTTTACTGTGCATTAAAAATGAATTTGTCTTAATTTCTGAGTTATGCACGTAGTTTGTCTCATACAAGATGTGATAATGATCAAAAAAAATATTACTTTTCACTATGTTTGTAAGGTATATTTAAATTTTTTTCTTTTCGGCTTCATAGCACGAGATCTGAATATGGAACCGGATGATGAATATATATTAAAATACATGGAGGTGGCAAGGCTCAAAGATGATATTTCAAGGGAGTTTCTTCGAATGAGGGAATTATCCAATATGTTTGGTAACATAAGAGTGCGTGGAAATAATATATCAAATATAACTTGTGCATAAAAGATGAAGATATATTAATCTTGATGGTAAAAGAAGAAATAATACGCAACAATAATCTTGCATTAAAAGTCATAATGTGCTTTTAATTAATAAAAATTTTAGGGTAAAACTAAAATATCATACATCTTAATAACCCAAGAATAAACAAAAGTAATTAAAATGAAACTTTTATAATAAAATGGCTGGATTAAAATGGCTAATAATAATTATTTTTCCTATCTTTCCTACGTTTTTTTTTTTTTTTAGTTATTAAAAAATTTCTTGGCCATCAAATTGAACTACTTATTCGATTCATCCAGACGAAAATACCGCCGAAAGAAAATTAATTAAAGAAAATTGAGAAATTTAATTAAAAGAAAAGTTAAAACCTTTCCAGATTTGTTGGCTACAGAAATTCTTTGCACAAAAGAAAATAAAAAAAAACAAACTTGTAATTAATTAGAACTTAATTTTCATTAATTTTTCATTAAAAAAGGCCTGGCATGGAAATGGAGTAGTCTAGCGGAAAGTACGATGGTTTTCATTATTGATGGTTTAACATTGCCAGCAAACGGTTACACCAGGAGTGTCAAATCTACCATAGCAAGGTCAAATAGAAACATGGTCAGCAATGCCGAATCGAAGCACTGTTAGTAATAATCGAAATATGGTCAGCAATGTCCCGTCGAAGAACCCGATTAGCAATGTCAAATCTAAACCTGGTAAAGCAATGTTCATCTAATCGAAACACTGGTAGCGATGTTCTAATCGAAAATGGTTTAGCAATGTCGAATGAAACTTAGCAATGTCGGAAATGAAATCCAGTTCGAAATATTTGAATCGCAGAAACTAGCAATGCCGAAATGAACGAAGCACGAAAAAGTAGCAATCATCGAAACATGTGCTCAGCAATGTCTAATCTAGGAAACCCGATTAACTGCTGATGCAGATCTTAACCTGGTGGGGCAATGTCGTGAACTCGAAACCCGATTAGCGCTCGTCCAGATCTTAACCTGGTAGGCAATTTGCTCCAATCGAACACCGACTGTTGGCGATGCTCTAATCCGAAAAATGGCTGGCAATGTCAGAAATGAAACTCAGTGCAAATGCCTGAATCGACAGCACGCGAAGCTAGCAATGATCTGAAACATGTGTCAGCAATGTCATCAATCGAAACCCGTATTCACAGCGAAACGTCAAATCTTAACCTGGTAAGCAATGTCTAATCGAAACACTGTTAGCGATGTCTAATCGAAAAATGGCTAGCAATGTCAAATTGAAACTTGCTTAATGTCGAAATATTGAAATCAGTTCACCAATATTGAATCAGAAACTTAGCAATGCCGAATCGAAGCACTGTTAGCAATTTCAAATCGAAACACGGATAGCAATATCGAACGAAACACGGATAGCAATATCGAACGAAACACGGATAGCAATGCCCAATCGAAACCCGATTAGCAAGTGGGGTGAGCATTGTTAGCAATGTCCAAATCGAAACTTAGAAAATGTTGAATTGGTTTTCTTTGTCGAGAATATGCTAAATCTGTAGGAACGTAATTTCCTTTCTGTTGGGTTCAGGAGGGAGTGTGTGATGTCAGATGGAATACTAATAACTGTTAGATATAACTATGGATCCTAAATTCCACTGACAAAAATGTACGGTAATTTTGGTATCCCGGAGTACATTTTGCTCCATTTATATTAAGTTCTCTACTAAATTTAGCTTTGCAGCTCATCTATTCGCAAAAGGAAATCACTAAACACTTTTGTCATTAAAAAGCCTTTTCCCCCTTCAAAGCTTTATCTTCGTCTGTTCATTCTGCGTCTATTCGAAATCACGTTTGATATTCGGTAACTATTCATCATACATTTCACAAAAAAACCTGTCAATTGAAAAACAATTCTAAAATGCTTCAATCCAGGTGTTCATCGCTAACTAATAATTCTCCAAATCCAATAATTTGATTAATTTTATACACAACTTTATCTTTATAAAGCACAGCCATTTTTAATTTTTTGGCCAATCTACGAATTTGATAATATCATGCTTGCAATGATTAAATTTGATTGATCGTGTGTACAGTGATAATAATGATAAATCTGACTGTTCGTGTAAAATGACAACAATGATAAAAATTCGACTGATCGTATGTACAATGATAAGGATACATTTGACTGACATATGATGCTAGGGGAATTATTCAAAGCGTCAGTCGGGGTTAGACTTCTTGATGACATCTGACTTTAGAACAATTATTATTATGAATGGCATATGGGGTAGTGGAGAATTCGCACATTCCATTCACCTTCTAGAACTAATGGGATGTTCTCTCATCTTCCGTGGAACTGCACCTAAGCAATATCAAATTGAGACACGTTGCTATGTCGAATCGAAACACAATTACCAGTGTTAGAATCGACATAGAAATGATGCCGTTAGTCTGCGTATACTGCAGGACGGCCAAATAATTTAACATTAATAAAAGACAATTAAAATAAATACGAAAATCAATACTAAAAACAAACAAAGTAATTAATTTTACTTTTAATGAATACTAATATACAATGATTACACTTAAATTTAGGATTTTTTTACAGGATTTTAAATTGGCACTTAAAACAGAATTAATAAAAATATTTATATAGAAATAATCATATTTTTTTCCCATACCTTAAAATAAATATTCCTATCTGTGTGTAGGTAAGGTATATATACCAGTAGCCTCAAAACCTTTAAAAAAGTGCTCGCAGCAAACATGTTGATTAATCCAGATTATCCATGTAGTCTGTCTCGCAGCAAAAAATTTAGTGACCAGGACCACGCCCTGTTTCAGACAGCTCTCCCTCTCTCCTTTCTCTCTCAACGGGGTCTACCTTTCTTCCCGCAAAACTCAAAGGGGTCTTCTATCACCCCACCAAACTGACCTCTCCGTGGGTACGGGAGGTGGCGTAATCTACCACTCCTGGATTCATAAAAAAAAAAAGAAAATATACCCCGCCCACACACAATAGGTTAATTACAGGTTATCAACACCAGTGTCGAATAGAAGCACGGTTAACAATATCGAATCGAAACTTAGCAGCATCAAATCGTAACTCGGACGCAGTCATGATAAATGTCTGTTTCAAATCAAGCTCAATTTTTTGTGAAAATAACTCGACTGGTTTGAATATTCTTTTTAACAGAAATACAACATGAAAAATTAATATCTCGAGAAGTGGCTCATAGGTTGAAATTGTCTGTTTTTTAACTATGAGTATCCAGTATTGGAGGTTGATTATATTCCATACACATTTACCACAATTACCATACGCACAATTATCAGTGTCGAATAGAAGCACGGTTAACAATATCGAATCGAAAACTTAGCAGTATCAAATCGTAACCCGGACGTAGTCATGATAAATGTCTGTTTAGCCAAGTTTCAAATCAATCTCGAATTTTTTTTAAAATAACTCGACTGGTTTGAATATTCTTTTAACAGAAATACAACATGAAAAATTAATATCTCGAGAAGTGGCTCATAGGTTGAAGTTGTCTGTTTCTTAACTATGAGTATCCAGTATTGGAGGTTGATTATATTCCATACACATTTACCACAATTACCATACGCACAATTATCAGTGTCGAATAGAAGCACGGTTAACAATATCGAATCGAAAACTTAGCAGTATAAAATCGTAAACCCGGACGTAGTCATGATAAATATCTGTTTAGCCAAGTTTCAAATCAATCTCGAATTTTTTTGTGAAAATAACTCGACTGGTTTGAATATTCTTTTAACAGAAATACAACATGAAAAATTAATATCTAGAGAAGTGACTCATAGGTTGAAGTTGTCTGTTTCTTAATTATGAGTATCCAGTATTGGATGGTGATTATATTCCATACTGTTTCAGATCCCAGAATGGCAAACCTATCCCTTGATGGACAATCCGTCAGTAGCTTACGCCTTGATAGCAGCTTATTTAGTGTGGGTGAAATTCATAGGCCCCACGTGGATGAAGGACAAACCACCCTATGAATTTCGAATGGTTATGATAGTCTACAACCTGTTCATTAGTGCCTTGAATGCATGGATCTTTTATAACGTATGTTTTTTTATTCATGTTTATTAGAAGCAGTGCTTTATAATAATGAACCCTTAAACTTATTTAAGGAAAAAAAGGGAATATTTGTTTAATATATTTACAAGGTTGTTCATAAATTGGTTTGACAAAATAGGAAGGAGTGATATCAAGATGAACACCCTTTGGAATATAAAGTTGCACTTCTCTGTGAAAAAGAAGAATAATAAACGAAATCTTAAGGTTCACAATCCCATTTATTTAGATTACGAAAAGACTCAAAATAGATGCTCAAAGTTGAGATTGAAAGATCGAACGTATAGAGTAGTAATAAAATAGAGGACGTCATTCTATTCTAGGGGATGGCCAACTGGCTAGCACTCTGGCCTTTGGTACCACAGGCTAGAGGTAACATGGATGTTCAGAATATACGTTAAACTGTAGGTCCCAGTATAATTAGTCTAAAGTGTGTGCAAAATGACCCTAGAGCGACAAACCAAACCTGTTGTTGCTTATCCCCTTGATTTAGAATCCTAAACCAAGTCCAGTAGATCATGCTGCATCAATAGATCGTAAACGGTCCTCCCTCATTCAACAGTTGCCTCACAGAGGCACCCATACAATCGATGAGATGAGAGGGAGCAATGGCCGAACAGTGACAAAGGGTCTTCTCGTCTCCATTGAAGGTCAAACTGTTAGTGGGCCAGTCCTTAGTCTAGCTAAAGCCGTTTCAGCAGATCTACGACAGGAGCACTGCAAGGACATACCAGGATATTTAGCGGCGTACCATGCATGAATTGGTGGCGACCTCCAAGAGGTATTCTAAAAAACTATTCTAAAGACACAGAAAGTCGTAGCAAACATCTTATTTCTTTTTCGTACTAGAGTTGACGCTGCATCACTTGGCTCATTTTCCTTCAGGCACGATTTTTAAAATTCATAGAAATGCCTGAAATTCTTCTTCTAAAGTCATACATTTATTTAACTATGTGCTCACTAAAGGTAAATAACTAAAAAAGAAATATTATTTTGTTCATAACTCTGGTCCTTTTAACTCTGATTTATGAAACATTACAAAAAAATAAAAAAAAAAGGGTTATTTTAATCTTTAATCAATTTTTGGCAAGCATATTTCTCAATAAAATGTATTAATAGAATTCAAATGTCAAACATTTAGAAATAAACCGTTACATTTATTTATAGCTAAAAAAATGAACCATTTCTTTTGAAAATTGTTGTATAGTAGTAGAACATTTTCTCCCTTCACGCCAACAACATAAAGTAAAGATTTGGCAAAAATCACCTCTTATGTTAAACTACATGACCCTGAAATACTTTCCTAAAAACTAATTCTAAACGAGTTATTCCACAGAGCAATAAAAGCTGCATTTTCCTTCTGTAACTCAAGTCAGCAAAGTAGTCAGCCCCGTACAAATTAAAGACAGAAGGGCCAACCATCAAGCCATTCCTGCCAGTAGACAGTGGCGATTTCAAAAGTCATGTGAGAGGTATAAGATCACGTGAGGATTATGTTTGCCCCAAACTGGCAACCCTGATGCTCGCTCTGTTTTATTACTACTCAATGGCATAATGCTCTCAAAACCAATTGCCATCTTGTTTATCATTTCCATTGTAACAACGATTATAACAACGAGACATTCCACGAACTAGACAACCTCATAAACTAATGATTTTTTTAGTCACAGTAATAATCTAAAGCATTAATAATGTATCATTGTTAAAGAATACAATTGCTTGTCTTTATTAGTTATCTACTGAATTTTCATAATAAAATCAGTTGCAGCTGTCACTGCTGCTTATTTTCAGCGCCTAATTTACATGCGATAAAAGCGGGATGGTGATAATTTGGAGATTTCTTTCTTCTTAGACTGGACAACAGGAGTTATGATTGGTCCTTTTTTTATGAAGTTCTCCTTTTTCTGACAATCAGAGGGACATTTAATTATATTTTATTAAGACACTTAATTCCGTTGTTCATTTTGATGAGTAATACACTTTATTCTTACTGTGTCAAAACAGTTTAAAAATACCCTGCATGCATAATACATGTAACTTAATAAAACAACTAGTCCTTTGATGGCTAACTTGTCTATGGTCCACCATGTCTGCTGATGTTTCAAAGCAATGCATTCCTGTAACGAATGTAGCGATATTAATTGAATTTCTCCCTGTTGTGTAATATCACTGAGATAGAAGGGGAGTATTTTTTAACGTAAAAGAAATTTTAATACAATGAAAACTGATTTTCTGGCATTTCAGATGAATTATGAATATAATTTTTATTCATAATTTTCTAAGTGCACCGCAACTAATTTTGATTGACATTGAAATTTATTTACTTGTATTATTCGATACATCTTACTTCATCTGAATCAACATGATATTTCATTTTATTCATCTAATAATTGTTTTGGGGCCGGATGACCGAGTGATTAGCGCTCTGTCGTTCGGTGCCACAGGTTTCGGGTTCGAGTACCGGCGTTGATATGTATGTTTATAGTGGTTCGGAATCCACTTTAAACCGTAGGTCCCTGTCCTAATAGGATCGTAGAGTGTTGGGGGAGCATTGTTACTCCGCGTCCGTATCTTCAAGTTACACGCGCGCCCTGGGTAATGCAAAGTGAGTACATCTCTGCAGCGCTTACCTTAAGGCGTCCAAGACGTCCATGTCTGTTTGCCAGCTGCATTAGAACAAAAAAAATATTTTGGCATGTCGAATCACAATGATTTGAATTCATAGTGTCGAATCACGAGGATTTTCAGATAAATTAATCAACCAGTAAGAATTAATCCTCCCTCTTTCTAATTTCAATAATGACTCAATACGATATGGGTGGTATGCAGAGAAAATAACAACCAAGCTAATAGTTTATTTTTGTGTTCATTTCTTGTCTTCCTTAATATTAGAATGGCTATGAATTTTTATTTTGACATCATCGTAATTGATACTTTTCAATCATTCAATTTTTTTCAAAGTATTTATAGGTTTAGGGAAATGAGTCATACGAAATGGGACAGTAATGCTAATATTAAAACACCCCTCCTATTTAAAGGGACACACCAGTGGAAGAATTTCAACCACAAGCAAACAAAAGAAAAGGAGTTGCTTAAAGGGAAATTTGTGACTATTGAATAAGCAGATATTCGCATATTTCCCCTGTCATTACCAGTTCATCCTCTCTTAACAAACTGCTCTGAAAAATATTTGTTATTTTTAACTTGTACTCCTTTTTTGAATTAGATTAACCTACTGAAAGTATTTTTATTTTTAAGTTCTCTTTACAAATACGTTCATTTTGTAATTCTTCAAAATCCTCATTTTACTTTATTATTTTAATTATTGAATTATAATTAATAATTATTAAATACTTTATTGAAAAAGAAAAAAAAAACTTTTCTTCTCCATATATTTTTGTCTTTATATTAATTGTTTATTTTTAATGAAATGGGCTTAAAGCTAAAGTAACTTCCCTTTCATATGCAAAGAAGGAGCTAACGGTTACCCAGCAACCAAGGAGCTCCGTCAACCTACAAATCGTCGTCGTCGAATAAGCAGATTATTTTTTATTCCACATTTTTATTACATCATTTATTTATTTATTTTTAATTTGAACTTTTATAGTTTGGGATGTATGGTTGGTTCGGAAGGTATAGATTACGTTGTGAACCCATTGATTTTTCCAACAATGAAGATGCTCTAATGGTAAGTAACCGGAAGAATTCGTTACTCGTACAATGAACCCGATATGTGTGGTTTGCGACAAAAATAACTACTAAACTAATAGTTTATTTTTATGTTCGATTTTTTTCATTCTTAATATTAGAATGGCTGCGAATTTGTGGCACCATTGTAAATATAATGTAGACAGTATGCATGTGCAATACAGCTAATTGTAATCAAATAGTCTATAAAAAGTTAGACCATATAAAATATCAGTTGCTTATTTCTGACGTTTATAAAACTTTTTGAAAAAAAAAATGCATTAACTGAATCAAACACAAATTTGTCGAACATACAATGGAATAAAGTTAATTTTGTCGTAAATAATTTTTATTCTCTCTTATTTTTCTTCTCTCCGGTCTCTGAACACGCTGAACTTTTTTATTTTGTCTTACTCTTATTTTATTGTTTTCTTACATTTTAACAAAAAAAAAAAAAATTATCTTTGGACCTATTATAAAATCTTATACAAAAAAAAAAAAAAAAAAAAAAAAAAAAATTTAAGCTTAGATTTTTTTTTTTATTTTTTGTCTTCCTCTATTTTAACAATTAATTTTCATGCATAATTTACATATCATTCATTTGAATTTGAAAAATCCATTTTGTCATATTTATTTTACTTAGTAGCACACAATTAAATCGCATTTTTGAGACAAAAAATATTATCTTAAATAAATATCATTAAATTTTTTTTTTTTTTCAGATCATTTAGTATTATTTTTTTATATGTAATTTAGAACGATCTTAATTATGTTGCACGAAAAATTTAAAAAATAGTGTGCCGTCTATTATGAATTATTAATTTTTATTAATTTATTATTATTACTATTACTACTGCAATTATTATTATTAAATTTTTCAGATCTTTTAGGGTTATTTTTTATATACAATTTAGAACTAACTAATTTAATTATGTTGTACACGAACTTTAAAATAATAGTATTCTGTTCATTATTATTGTAATTATTAATTTTTATTATTTTTTAATTTTTTATTATTTTTTGCGTATAATTTAGAACGAACTAATTTAATTATATTGTACAATATACGAGAACTTTAAAATAATATTATGTTTATTATTATTATTAATAAAATATTATTTATTATTATTAGTATTAATCATATATTATTCGTATTAATATTATTTTATTAATTAGTAATTTATTAGCATTATTTTAAATTTTTCAGATCATTTAGTAATATTTTTTTTATATAATTTGAAACAAACTAATTTAATTACGTTGTACGATAAATTTGAAATACTATTCTATTATTATTATTATTACTAATATATTATTAGCATTATATTATATATATAATATTAATATTATTATATACAAATAATATTATTAATATATATTATATTATTTTATTAATTATTAATTTTTTTTTAATTTTCCAGATTTTTAATTATTAGTTTTATATATAATTTAGAACGAACTAATTTAACTATGTTGTACGGAATTTTAAAATAGCGTTCCGTTTATTATGAAATCAACTAGAGAAATCAAAGTTATATTGACATTTTTCAGATGGTCTATGTGTGTTGGATATACTTTGCGTCCAAGTATATAGAATTTGCAGATACGGTAAGTTAAAAATTAAAATTCTTCTTCTCTTTTCATCTGAAACTTTCATGCAAAAATGTAATTTTTTTACTTTTCCAAAATCCTTTTTATAGACGAGGATGATAGGAATTTGAAGTATATGAAACAGTTGATATACAGTGGGTAAAAAATATTGGTAATTGCCTTAATTTATTCATATTGACAAATAAATAAAATGTTATGCAATTTTAGCTGTCGTAATTAAATACAAGACATCTTAGATATATAAAAATAGTAAAAATTTTATTTTTAATTTGCATTTTTCAACGATTTTTCTTTCAAAAACGAAAATTTGCATGCCAAAAAAGTATTACCAAAGTTTTAACTGCTATGCAAATTTTGTTACATTGAAGTCACGTGTTTCGACTGGTAAGAAACTCTACTGGTATGAAGTCTGCAAAACTACTCTAAAAGTGTCTATGCATTATTTTTGCGATTACTGCGAGTAAAATGACTTCGAAATCGAAGGAGTTGGACGATTAATAGGCTCAGAAATGAAGGTTTAACTTATCGCGCTATAGGAGTGCAGTTCAATATAAGTTTATTTAATGTCAGAAGTGTTGTAAAAGTTCAAGGAAACAGGATCAACGGAAAATAAGACTAGAAGTGGACGACCTCCGAATATTTTCTACAAGAGAAGAACGTGTCATTATTAAAAAGATTAAGAAAACCCTAAAATAAGTGCACCCCAGATAGCTACAGATGTTGCTTTCACTTAGGAAAAGACTTTCAGCTGCAGACTGTAATGGAATGTTTTACACGAGAGAAGTTATTATGGATGGGCAGCTAGAAAGAAACCATTCATCTCGGAAATAAATAGGAGAAAGAGGTTGGGATTTCAAAATCCACGTTGATTTATCTGAAGAGTTTTGGAACACAGTTATTTTTCGACGAATCAAAGTTTAACATTTTCGGCAGTGATGGACGACGATATGTGTGGAGGAGGCCAAATACCGAATTGAAAAGCAACATTTAACTGCTGCTGTAAACATGCCGGCAGCGTCTTGGTTTGGGGGCTGTATGGCAGCTAATGAAATTGGCAAACCTGCATTTTATTGATGGTATTATGACAGCACGTACATACATTGACATTTGCGCCATAACTTAAAAATCAGTGCCCAAATCTTGGCTTGGGAACATCATTCGTTTTTCAACAAGACAATGACCCAAGCATACAGCGAATCTCACCCGTGAATGGCTACTCTACAATGCTCCTCGCCAATTAAAATCCCCCACCACAATCGCCTGACATCAATCAATTGAAAATTTATGGCACCTGCTGGATCTAGAAATCAAGAAACATAAAATTTCAAGTAAAGACGACCTCAAACGTGTACTCTTGCAAGAGTGGCAACAAATTCCCAACAGTACGAACAAAGACCTTAGTTTCTCTATGAGAATAGATTACAAGCTGTTATAGATGCAGAAGGTATGCATACAAAGTACTAAACATGTACTGATTTTGTTTTCGCTCATAATTTGTCAATTTCATAATTTTGCCAATACTTTTTTTATCATGTAAATTTTGAATTTTCTTGTAGACTTTGACTAAAAAAAATATTTAAATGAAAATTTCGTTATATTTGTTTGTCTTTTCTGTAATCGCTATGTTAAAATAAAATTTATGTAAATATACTTTGTTAGCAAATATGATCATTATAGGCAATTGCCAATACTTTTTTTTTTTATCTACTGTACGTGGCTATACGAGAGTGAAGAATTTCCCTTAAATAAATATTCTTGTTTCACTATAAAATAATGTCTCGTCATATTTAATCTTTTTAATTTAGCATTATCTGGTTTAAATAAAAACCACATAAGTATAATGGGATAAGATTTAAAATCAATGTTACGGATATAAAAAAACAGACAAAAATGCTTCTAATTTTATCTCATTCTGGAATTTCGTTAGAAAATTGAAATTGAATTTAATCAAAATTAAAATTATTTTAAAAATTAAATTATTTATTGATTAAAAAACCAAGCTATTTATTAATTAAAACATTTATTAATTTTAAAAAAATCTATTTATTAATTAAAATATTTATTAACTTAATAAAAAACAATCAATTTATTAATTAAAAATTAGATTATCCTCTTGATTTTAATAAATATATATTCTCGAATCAAAATCATCAATGATTTATTATACAGTAGAACCTCTTTAAGTCGAACCTCAATAAGTTTGAAAACCTCCACAACTCGAAATTTCAGCCTCTATAAGTCGAAATAATTAGTCAATTCCCTACAACAAGCCATTTTGGTATTTTCCACTCCGTAACTCTAGAAAAAATTGGACCTCTGTATCTCGAACGTTAGCAATGTTTGATTTACAACCTTTAGAACCCGATCATTTGAAACTAATTACCTCTATAGCTAGAAGAAAATAAGTTACCGACTTTAAGAAATAGCCGACAATGCATGTCATTGTTTCTTAGAAAACAATGTATGCAGAGTATATAGTAAATAGAATAACCAATTTTACGAAATAGCAACTCGGAAGAAAATGAATTTTCTGCTTTTTATCAAATCCATATTTCTGGGGGTTTTTATCTCTGAAATTGGAATTATGTATTCAGTGGTAAATAAAAAAAAGTATTTTTTAAATTTTTCTTAAAAAAAGATGAGCTTTAATTAATTAAACGTTGTTAATGTTTGTATTTTAAAGTCATTTAATTGTTTTTTAAAATTGATTGTTTATTTTAAAAATATATTACTACAATTTTTCTAGATATTTGCTGTTCTCAGAAAAAAGACTCACAAGTTTCAAAACTTCACGTATTTCATCATTGCATTGCTCCTGCCACGTTTTGGTATTCTGTGAAATATGGACCTGGTTAGAATCTTTTTTCTTTTCTTGTTTTATTACACTTTATATTTCACTGTAGTGTCTCTGTTTTCCAGGATGATGATTAAACAGTTTAAATAAGTTTAAACAGTTAAGTCTCTATGATTAATTTAGGAAAGATTTTCTTAATTTAGTGGAGACAGTCTATAAGTAAGTCTGTTTCTTGTAAGCAATGATTAAAACGTCTAAGTATAGTCAGGGTCGGATTTAGAGGAGAAGAGGCCGTATGCTATTTCAATTTATGAGGCCCTTTCACCTCCATTTTTTTAAGTTCGTAAATTACATGAGAGATAATAAAATACATCATTACCGGGATATATATCAATATGTAAAATGAAACGTGTTGTGATAGGTACTAATCTTTATAAAAAATGTGGCACGGATAATAAATAAAAAAGTCGAAAACACTTATTTTGGGCAATTAAGCTCAGCAC